>VIIQ02000030.1:0-242524 GCA_007449985.2 Desmodesmus armatus
GTTGCAGGGGCCCACTATGTTTATTGACGAGTGCCCGGCCCAGTAGTGGTACACTCACAACTGACAGGGACTTTTACTCCCTGCACCTGGTGGTTGCTGCGGCTTGCTGGGCTTGCAGGGTCAGGCAGCAGCGGCAGCAGCTGGAATGGCATCCAATGGCCTGGCAGCAGCAGCAGCAGCAGTAAGCAGTCGTGCCCGGGTGTGTTCATGTCCCCGCCGTTTATCCTTCCATGCTAGACCCATCGTGTAACAACCCCCCCCCCCCCCCCCACCCACCCACTCACCCACAAACATCCCACAACTCTCTGCCACCACCTGGTGGTTGCTGTGGCTTGCAGGGTCAGGCAGCAGCAGCAGCCAACGGCCCCAACAGCAGCAGCAGTAAGCGTCGGTGCCGGGTGTGTTCATGTCCCCGCGTTCATACCCTCCATGCTGGACCCCATCGTGTAACCCCCCCCCCCCCCCCCCACCCACCCCACCCCACCCCACCCACACCCACCCACCCACAACCATCACATGACTCTCCGCCACTGCCTGGTGGTTGCTGTGGCTTGCAGGGTCAGCAGCAGCAGCAGCTGGCGCAGCAGCCAACGGCCTGGCAGCAGCAGCAGTAAGCAGTCGGTGCCGGGTGTGTTCATGTCCCCGCCGTTCATCCCTTCCATGCTGGACCCCATTTGGCTGCCTTCAGCCCCCACAGGGCGCAGCAGCAGAAGGAGGCAAAGAGCAGCAAGACCAGCTACGCAGCGGCATCGCGCACACGCTTCCAGGTAATGCACGCTATGCTTTGCCTTGGGCTCCCAGCGGTCTAGCTACCGACTCGGCTGCTGTGTGTGTGGCCAGCCGGTGGGGTCCACCCCCCCTGTGCCTTACAAACGTGCGCTCATGACACCGATGCTCCATCAGCCTGCCTGGCTCCCTATGGGGTGTTCAGGCATGGCCTGAACCATGTGCCAGTTACAGTAGCTGAATGTGTGATCAGTAGTCTCATTCACTGTATCAGCCTCAAGCGGCGTCAGAGTATGTTGTTTGCATCTCACACAGTGGCTCCGTGGGGGAGCTTTGCATTATTTGAACTGCCTGCTGTAGTGCACTAAAGTGCTCAATTGCCTCCTGTCCCTCCCCCTTTACATAGCACATGCACACCTTGTAGCGCATTTGCTTGGCTATCGCTGTCTCTGGAGGGAAAGGGATGAGTGGTGTCTCACGTCCTGACGGTGTCCTGTGCCCCTCTTCTCCCCCCAACCCCCCACCCCCCGGCGCGTGTGTGTTCATGTCTGACCCCCCCCCTCCCCCCCCCCCCCCCCCCCCCCCCGCGCGTGTGTGTTCATGTCTGACCCCCCCCCCCCGTGTGTGTGTGTGTGTGTGCGTGTGTGTTGATGCACAGGAGCAGCCCCAGGAGGATGCGCAGGAGTTCATCCAGCACTTCCTCAGCAAACTGCACGAGGAGCTGGCAGAGGTGCGGGGGGGCTAGCAAATGTGTGCGGGGGCAGGGCAAGAGGGGGCAGGGCTGTGTGTGCAAGCACATGCTGCCTTTTTAGGGAAGGAAATGTTACACGCCGACACATTTGCCACACATCAATAGCATTGCCTTTTTGCAAAGTTTACGTCGTCAGCACATGGTGGGAGTGTGTGTGTGTGAGTAGGAGAGGGGGGGGGTGTTAAAGCCAGGAAGCTGCGTCCCACCTCCCCACCCACCTGGAGGCACGAGCTGGGGGGGGGTGCGTTGGCAGTCACCAGCGGTGCCACGTGCGTTCGGTCCGATGGTCAATATGGATTTCAATGTTTGCTGCATGTCAATGTGTGCTGCTCTCTATCCACTTTGCCTGGGCACAGCCCTGGCAGTGGATCCACCTGGCACCGAGCTTAGGTCACTGTTGTGTGTACACTCTCAGCTTGGGAGAACAAACATATGTGTGATGTTCCCCTACATTGCCATGGAGGTCAATGATGCAAAAACATACTTTGAGATGTGCATCTGTCTAAGACATCGAGCTTGAGCCAACTGTTTGTGTGCTGTTGCCCTGCAGATGCGCAAGGTGCTCAAGGCGGGTGGCTGTGTGTCAAGCAGCAAACGCATGGCCGCCAGCAGCAGCAGCAGCGCCAGCATGGCGGCAGTGGCCAAGCCGTCGGGAGGGGACGACGAGGAGGAGTGGGCGACGGTGAGTCTGTTTTGGGGGTGTGAGGGGTGGCGCACAGCCACCTGTATGTGCTGTAAAGCTTTTCCTGCTGTGAACATTGGCGCCCGATTTCGCAAGCGGTGTGCACCGCCTGCCCCCTGCATGCACTGTACAGGTGGTTGGACCGCGCAATCAGGTGTTTCAGCAAGGAGGTTGCTGAGCGCACACCCATCATGGGCTGTGCTGTCAAATAGCGTGCTCAACCTTTTTGATTGCATGGGTGTGTACCGCCGTCCCCCTTGCACGCACCGTACAGGTGGTTGGTCCCCGCAACAAGGCCGCCACAGCGCACGGCAGCAAGGAGGTTGCCGAGCGCACACCCATCATGGCCTGTGCTGTCAAAAAGCTTGCTCAATGTCTTGTGCACGTATTGTTGCGTACCGCCTGGCCCCTGCTCGCACTGTACAGGTGGTTGATCCCTGCAACAAGGCGGCAACAACTCTTGGCACCAAGGAGATTGCAGGGTGCTCAGTGTTGACGACTGCATTGTTGTGTGCTGTCTGTCCCCTGCACTGCACCGTCCAGGTGGTTGGTCCCCGCAACAAGGCTGCTACAGCGCGTGGCAGCAAGGAGGGTTGCTGAGCGCACACCCATCATGGCATGTGCTGTCAAAAAGCGTGCCGAATGGTTTTTGAACATATTGTTGTGAACCGCCTTCCCTCTTGCACGCACCATACAGGTGGTTGGTCCCCGCAACAAGGCTGCCACAGCTCGCGGCAGCAAGGAGGTTGCCGAGCGCACACCCATCAGCCAGCTGTTTGGTGGGGCGCTGCAGAGCACCATACGCACGCGCGGCCAGGGCAAGCCCTCTGTCACACAGCAGCCCATGTTTGCAGTGCACCTTGAGGCACACCACCCAACACTGGAGGAGGCGTTCGCAGCCTTGACACGCCCAGAGCTGATCTCAGGTGGGTGCTGAGCGAGGGGTGGGGGTAAACTCAGTGGTGGGTGGGGGTGGGGCGCGGGGGGGGGGGGGACCCATGTGTGGAGCACAACCCACTTGGCGGGGGGGGGGGGGGTCAGAGTGGTGTGTTGTTGGGGTGGGGTGTGTGCTGAGGTGTGTTTGTGGTGCACCTTGAGGCACACCACCCATGTTTGCGGCTCTCACGCGCGCAGAGCTGATCTCAGGTGGGTATAATGAGTGGGGGGTGGGGGAGTACGGAGTGGCTGTAGGGGGGGGGGGTACCCACGTGTGCGGCACACCTCACTTGGAAGGGGGTCAGAGTGGTTTGTTGTTGGGGTGTGTGTGGGCGGGGGGGGGGGGGGAGGCTGAAGTATGTTTGCGGTGCACCTTGAGGCCCACCACCCCACACTGGAGGAGGCGTTTGCAGCTCTCACACGCCCAGAGCTGATCTCAGGTGGGTGCAGTAGTGACAGCAAAATGGTTATGGTGTGTGTGTGTGGGGCAGGGAGTGCGGCTGGTGTGTTTAGTTCAGCGCTCAAGTTGTGTGGGGTGTGTTTGTTTGTGGGGGGGGGGGGGAGAAGTGTTTGCGGTGCACCTTGAGGCCCACCACCCCACACTGGTGGAGGCCTTCGCACCCAGAGCTAGTCTCATGTGGGTACTGAGTGGGGGGGGGGGAGTGGTGCGATGGGTGCCAAGGGGGATTTTGGATCGGGGCAGTGCATTCTGCTTGCAGCTTCTGGGTCAATGCTAACACCCTGCTGCTGCTGCGTGTCGCTGTAGGCTACAAGGCGAATGAGAAGAGCCAGCCCACAGATGCTGAGAAGGCCATCAAGCTGGCAGCACTGCCAAAGGTGAGACTCCAGGGCTCCAGGGTATTTTGGTGCAGAAGCACCAAAATACAGCAAGTCATCCAACACAGGCCTCTGGCCACAGAACCACAACACAGCTAGCCACTGTCCTTTCATGCAAGACATGTGGCGTTGCTCAGCAGTCCGCCCTGCTGAGGTTGGTGCTGCTGTCCTGTTATATGATGTGCTGCTGTGATGGTGAGCAGCACCATCACCCCCATGCATGCGGGGATGCTTTGTGGCTAGGTTGCAACGGTGCCGCCTCACACAAACAACAATGCCTGCAGACTGTTTTCTTTTTGTGATGCTTGTGGTGCTGTGTCGTGTGCTGCCGTGTCGTGTGCTGCTGTGTCGCGTGTGGCCAGGTGTTCCTGATTCTCATCTTGGACTACGCTGTTTGCTATGTCACACAACCACAACCCTGTCACCCCCATGCATGCTGACATGCCTTGTGGCCAGGTTTCAACGCTGCCGCCTCACACAACCAACAAATCAAAAAGACCGCAGATTGCTTTGTGTACCGTCTGTTTTGTTGCGTGCTGCTGTGTGTGCGTGTGTCCAGGTGTTCCTGATCCACATCATGGACTATGCCTTTGGTGTGGATGACGGCACCAGCAAGCTGCACCACCGCATGCGCTTTGGCCCTGAGCTGCGCATCCTGCCGCAGTGGGTCAGTGACTGCTGCCCCAACAGGAGGGACGCACGCTACCGCCTGGTGTCGACGGTGACACACCACGGGCGACATGCGGCAGGTATGTGTTTTGTTGGGGGGGCAAGGGTGTAGCTGGTGCCAACTGTGACGCAGCACAGGCACAATGCGGCAGTAATATTTGTGGTGGTGGTGGTGGTGGAGGGCTGGAGTGGTGGTTGTCCCTGGCGTCAACACACCATGGGCCGCACACAGCAGGTGTGATCACATCCCCATCATGATGGGGAGGGGTGCGGGTGATGTGTTGACGTCTGGTGTGCACTTGAAACGTCCGGCCGGCATGTGACAGTCTTGAAGCGAGGAGCCGGGAAGGGGGGGGGGGGAGACTGGTTGTGAAGCCTGGTGTCAACTGCGACAGACGGCGCGTGGTGAGGGGGCGAGTCCACATAGTGGTGCTGCCATCACACATGTTTGTTGCATGCCGGTGCAGGCCTCACGCAGTGCCTCAGCTGACACACAAACACACAACCAAACATGTCACACATGCTGCCATCACGATGTTGCTTTGTCTTCTGCAGGTGGCCACTACACCGCGCATGTGCGTCAGCCCAACGGCACCTGGCTGCTGATGAACGATGCTGAGGTCATGGTGGTCAAGGAGCCGCGCGTGCTGAACGACACACCGTACCTGCTCATGTACGAGCGCATCTGAGGCAGGCTTGACGCTGCTCGGGAGATGCGCTGGTGCCACGGCATATGCCTCAAGATGTGTCAGCTTGCATACAACGGAGTCGAGGCGTTGATGTGGAGTCAATTTGGCTGCTAGCTGCAAGGGAGGGGTGTGCGCCATGTGTGCACAACTAGCAGGGGTTGAGATACTTATCTTGCTTCGGGTGCTTGGGAAATGCACTGTGTCATTTACTATGATGGTACTGCTCATTCAGGGCCCCTAAGTGCAGCAAGAATCATATTAGCAGGACCATGCTTCTACCTTGAAGTTGTGTTGCTTGGGAGCATGTATTGAGGCGGCAGGTCTGCTTGCTTTTCTGGCTCTGCTGGTGCGGTCCAGGAACAACAGAACAACTGTGCGACATTTGGTGGTGTTGTGCAACGGCTGTTGTGTTTGCACTGTAACTGATTGCACTGTGACACTGGACACAGCAAATGAAAAGAGCATTGGGCCACGCCTGAATGTAGGCTGTAAAAGTCTGTGACTGTTTTTGGATTGGCAAGATGTGTTTGTGTGTTGCTTGCATCAGCTTGTTGAGTTGTCTGCCCAACTGGATATGACTGTGCTCTGTGCAGCACGTTGAGAAACGCTATATCGCACAGCATTGCGAGACAGCAGTTGATGGGACCAGACACACTCGCAAAGGGGTGTGGCAGCATGATGTGGCAGAATCAAGGGAGAAACCCTCACTATAGTTGCCTGGGGAGATAGTGACAACCCAGCTTGCCTATTGCCGTGGAGTCTGCCACACAACAGATGGTCACCCAGCCAGATATCTGGCATATCGATATGCTGGCTCAACACCAGGCACCACACTGCAAGGACGGGGACAGTGCTCCCCCAGACTGTGCATTGTGAGATGCACAAACATTTTGAAGGATGGGCCGTCATGATTGCTGCAACGGAACAGAAATCAGGCATTGTGGCAGCATTCAATCCCACTAATCCCCTACTGTAGGTGTGATCAGCATCATTGTGGCCTTATTTCCCCGCAAAAAGGATGATCACATTACACTCTCACAGCATTTTCAAGCTACCCAGCTTCTTTGGCTCTGTGAGTACTCCAGTCCAAACCTCGGTCAAAGCCCCGTGAAATCTCACTCGCACGAAAGTGTGCGCGGTGCTCGTGTTATGCGTGCGTGTGCTGTACATCTTCACTTGCTTGCTCGCATCTCACCTGAGGCAAGTCACACAGGTCGATCACCACCTCGGTCCTACGTTTGATCTGGTGAAGCCAACTTTCTACCACGCAGCCAACCATGATGCTGTCCAGGGTATGTGCGGTGCTTGAAATACTTTGTTCATTGGAGTTGAGCATCTCGGACGCTGCATTACGCCTGATTACCTTGCACAATGCATTGCTAAGCCCAAGGTCAGTGCAGCAACCTCGCTCACCCTTCCACCTGTGTCTTGTTGTCTTGTTGTGTTCCTGTAGACCACCAGCGTCAACGTGCAGGCCCGCATGACCAAGAAGGGCGGCACAGGCACCACCAAGGGCTCCAAGGCTGGACCTGCATCCGGCAGGAAGACCCTGCGGTGTGTGTTAGCTGTTCCTCAATGCTGCCTTGTATGGTTTGGATCATCGAAAACGAATCTAAACTAGCAGTCAGTAACCATCAGGGAGGCCCAGAGCTCATCTCCACTGGCAAACCTTGCAATGCATTTGCATTACCTGCCGGAGCAGTGACTGTACTTGAGGCATCGGCTGAAGTGCCTCAAGCACCACAGCAGCAGGTGTATATTCCCAACAAGCCCCACCAGCTGAATCATGGCACTGCACATATTGCCTACGCATATTTTTTGCTGCTGCTGCCTGCAGTGAGCGTGCTGGCTGGTGGGGCCCCTCCGGTGGGGATGAGAGCAAGCTGTCACCCTGGTACGGCCCTGACCGCAACAAGGTGCGACAGATAGGGGGCTGAATGTGGTGTGCAGTATTACAGCAAACCCTGCAGACACATTTACCAGTCATGGCGTTCGTCTTTCTGTCTGCCAAGCACCCTGCTTGTGTCTGACTGCAGCGACATGGAACACGTCGGCCAATGCACAGTCGCCACCCAGCTGAAGCATCACCTGTTGCGCTACTTTATACGAACACTTCGGCGCCCTGCGCCACTTTATACTAATACTTCGGCGTCCTTTTGCAGTCCCAGCAGGCAAAAAAACGTCATGTGGCCGTCATGCTGCCCCACTGCACACAATTTTCAGCGCTGCAGCAGCATTCGGTTGCTTGCAGCTCGCTGTGCAACACTCATGACCTGTTGACTGACCCACCTTGACCCACCCTTGCTGTTGTCCCCTGTCTGGGTTCTCCCTCTGACGCACACCTCCTTGTCGCATCTACCAGTTCCTGGGTGAGTGGCAAGGCAGGGCGTGGAAAGGGTCGCAGGGTTTGCATTGGGGTGGGCACCAGCGTGGCCACAACTTGGCAGGGGTTGTCAGGGCCATCCATGACAGCCAATGCAGGCAGCAGGGCTGCATCTGCAGCTGCAAAAGGCTTATTTGTGTGTGTAGTAATGTGTGGAGACATGGCTTGGCCTGGTACATCCCAGCATGCCACCAACTCTGTTGCACAGCAGTGCTTTCAACAGACCTTTACAACAAGTCAGCAGAACGGAAAAGTCCCTTGCCACACGATACAACATCAAAGGGACACATCTGTTGTGTGTCTCTGTGCTGCAGGCCCTCTGTCTGGTGAGGCTCCCTCATACCTGACCGGCGAGTTCCCCGGAGGTGAGCCAGACCCACACACTGTACTTTGCCGCCGCCAATGCATCTGTCCCATCAGACGCTGCATCTATGATTATGACCAGTCACGTCAAATAGCTGCAGGGTGCAAAGCATCTATCCTGCCTGCAAGGTCATGGCTGCGGGGCCGCTGTGCATTGTGGGTACATTTGCATCAAACTGCACCACAACAGCCTGTTGTGCATGGCCCATGCTGTGACAGCACATTGTGTGTGTACATCAAGGTGCTGCACCCCACCAGCCCTGCTGAGGGGCACATGCACAGCATGGTGACATGTGGCTCACGCTGAACAGCTGCTGCTGCTGCTGTTGCCCCCCACGCCACTCACCACCACCCCCCCCCCCCACCCCCTCCCACTGCCTCCAGACTATGGCTGGGACACTGCTGGTCTGTCCGCTGACCCCGAGTCGTTCAGGCGCAACAGGGAGCTTGAGGTGATCCACGCACGCTGGGCCATGCTGGGTGAGTGAGGGGGGCAATCTCACCCTGTGTGTCGGCATGGTTTGTGTGAGGGGTGGTGTTTAGGTGCTGGGCTGTGCTGGCGTGGTGTTGAACAATGGTGTGTGCATGTGTCGGGCGTGGGATGTGATGTCTGGGTTTGGGTGGACTGATTGCGTAAATGCTCGCTGGGCCAGAATGAGTGTGGTAGGAGGGGTGAGGGTGAGAGGCATGGATGTGAGTGCGGGGGGCACACTGCACTGCACGCATTGGTCATGGCGAATCACCTAGCTCTGAAAATATGTGCATTTGACAACAAACTGTAGCTGTCCAAGCAGACGTGCATAATGGGCACCCCAGCTTTCCTGGAAGGTACATGTGCATGTGCCTGGCTGTTGCTTGACTTACAAATGAGTGCATGCCACTGAATGGACTTATGAATGGTTTGCTGTGTTGGCCCACCATGTGTGCAGGTGCCCTGGGCTGCATCACCCCTGAGCTGCTGGCAGGCAACGGCATCCCCATCGCTGAGCCAGTGTGGTTCAAGGCAGGTGCACAGATCTTCCAGGTGAGCACACGGCCGAGGCTGGCAGCAGCAGCAGCTAGCACCCCATCCCTTTGCTTGTTGCTTGGTCTGACCTGTCCTGTCTGATAGGTGTCGTCTGACAGGGACACAGTGGGACAGCATGCAGCAAGAGCCGGGGTTGTTGTGAATGCCCCATAATGTCAACAGAGCTGTGGTGCTTGGAAGAGGTGTGGTGTCAGGTGGCAACAGGTTGAGAGGACTGCAGCGTGTGCGTCGTGCTTGAGTGCAAAGCCAGCTGTAATCGGATATATAGCACCGTACTATCATGGCACGATAAATAGTACATGAACAAACTCCTGCACAGCATTGTTGCGTCATACTGATGCGTGCGAGGCACTCTAACCAACAACCCTGACGTGCTGTGCTGTGCTGTAATCAGGACGGTGGCCTGAACTACCTGGGCAACCCTGGCCTGATCCACGCTCAGAGCATCCTGGCAACACTGGCTGTGCAGGTGGGTGACCCCGCAGAGCAGCAGTAGCCGGTGCCCGTGCAGAAGAAGGGGTTGACAGGCACAGCAGCAGCATCACTATTTGGTTCCTGGTGGTTCGGATTGTGAATGGTAAGGGGCACAGCAGTAGCAGTCACTGGTTGCATGTGCCCGTGTGGTTGTGCCTGCTGTGCTCAGGTGCTGCTGATGGGTGCTGTTGAGAGCTACCGTGCCAACGGTGAGGGCCCCGGCGTTGAGGGCCTCGACAAGCTGTACCCTGGTGAGTGTAAACAAAGGGGGAGGGATGCTGGAAAGTGTGGCGGAGATGGGGGATAGGGAGGAAGGCCTGGGTGGAAGAGAGAAGCAGGGAGCAAAGGGATTGAGGGCCTGGACAAGCTGTACCCCGGTGAGTGCAAACAGGGGAGAAGGGGGAGGTGTACAGAGGGATACTGGGAAGAGAGCGAAGATGGGGAGGCTGGAGGCAAGAGGAGGAAGGGCTTGGATAAGCTCTGCAATGGTAAAGGGAGAAAGATGCCGCTAAGGGTTGAGGACGGGGAGAAGGGGGCAGGGGGGGGGGGCAGGGGGGGGGGGCAGGCAGTCCAGACCTCATCAAGATGCTTTATAACGTCAAGAGGGGTTTGCATACCAGGCTGACGGGTGGTTTTGCTGTGCCTGCTGCTGATTCCAGGTGGTCCCTTTGACCCCCTGGGCCTGGCTGACGACCCCGACACCCTGGCTGAGCTCAAGGTCAAGGAGATCAAGAACGGTCGCCTGGCCATGTTCAGCATGTTCGGCTTCTTCGTGCAGGCCATCGTCACCGGCAAGGTGGGTGGGTGGGTGGGCAGCATAAACCTTGCAGCAGGAGTTGGTCGCACAAGCTGCTGCTGTTGCAATCACTTGTGGGGGTTGGCTGGCAAGAGCCCCCTGGGTGGCTTGCAGGTGTGCCGCACCATCTGCCATAGCAGGCAGTGGACGAGTCCAGTTGCAGCATGTTTGCATGTTGTTGGCCAGGGGAGAGCTCTGTCTACACAGTTGAGCCAAGCTGCTGCATGTGTGACTGTGCCAACAGGAGTTTGCAGGCCTCGTATCGGGGTTCTTGGAGCTGGGCTGCGGTGTGTATGCTGGTGCTGTTGTTTTGTGCTGATGTTGCTGGGTTGTGCTCAATACTGTTGTGTGCTGCTGCCCCATGCTGCAGGGCCCCATTGCCAACTTGAACGAGCACCTGGCAGACCCTTCCTCCAACAACGCATGGCAGTACGCCACAAAGTTCACCCCAGGCAACTAAGCCACCTTTGCTGGTCACACCTACATACCTCCCAGTCCCACACAGCAGTGTGGATCCCACACGCTGTGGAATAACAGTGTTATTGTCACACTGTGGAGTAACTGCCGCACTGACTGAACTGCCAAGCTGGCCATACCATAGTATGGCTGAGAATTGAGGGTAGCAGCAGCAGCAGCAGGATACAGCAGCGGCAGGGTGGTGTGGGGCTAGAGGTTTCTACACGAGCAGGTTGGAAGAGAGGTTGCATGCATGCAAGCGGCCCCTTGGCTGTTGCATCTGCTGGTTGACGCGCATCGTTGTTGATTGTTGTTGTTGCTCCGGCAACGGTTAGGAGGGATGAGTGCATTGGCCTGGAGTGTAATGCATGGATACATGCAAGCGCGGTGCGGCACCACATGTGGTGTGACCGCTGGGTTTGTGCTGCTGAGCCACATGTTACCAAGCCTGGAAACATCAGGCAACACAATGTACACACCTTCTTTTCGTTGACAGACACGGCAGCTTCAGCCTCTGCGATCTTAATACAATGCACACACCTTTGCTGTCGTACACACCCATTAGCGCTGGGCGGAGAAGCTGCACAGCACTTATGGTGTTCAGAGTACAAAGGCCGTTGCCTCTGGCAGTGACACAGCTCAGAGTCAACCTTGGTAACGGCGTCAGGCAGACATTGCCCCAAGAAGCCCTCATCCAGAGCTACCGCAGTGTGGGAGAGGTGAATTCATCACTGGCTGAGCAGCAGCACAGGCAAAAAAACTGGCTTGATTCAAGCCGGTGAGGACAGCATCCTTCCCCACTGCAAGCTACTGACTTGTGCCATCAGGTAGGGCCTCCTCCACCGCCACTACACAAAAGTCAACAAGTCAAACCCGTCATGTCAAAGCCCAAACCCTACACACCCGGTTTCACCCCGAGCTCTCGGCTCGAAACGCACAACAACATGCTGGGAATTTTTCATAAACTGGATGCCGCAGTTCACGGAGCAACAGGAGCCCGCATGTTCTTGGATCAGTGATCTGTACAAGCAGAAATCGGTGGATGGGGAATCAGTAACAGTCCTATGTTGCTCAGCCACAACATCTACATGACGTTTCACTGCTAAGGCACCAAAGTCACGTCAGACCCTAAGCAGCAGTACAACTGGCAACAGGCAAAGGATGCTCAACAGCCACTTGCAGCAGTCGGCAATTGCAGGGCATCTGTCGATGTCGGAAAGGATTTCATTTTGATCCTACCTCGATCAGCCTGCCTCCTGTGTGCCCATGGTAAGCTTGCTGCCACCCCCACCATGCCAGGCTGGCAGGCGGGAGTGGGCAGCTACACTTGAACATAGCAGCAGCAGCAGCATGATGCTCGCGGCGCTGCCAACCGTGCTGCCTGCCCAGACGCCTCGCCTGGTAACACCCCTGCTGCTTGTATATGTATGTATGCGTGTGGCAGGGCCGTCGCTATCCTGGGTCTCTTGTGGCACGAGTGCTGGTGAACAGGTACGTGTAAGAGTGAGGGTGTTTGTGTGGGAGTGTGGGAGGCGTACACAGGTGGCCCTGAACTGACCTGGAAACAATGTTGGCATGGCATGGCATGCGGCAGCAGCTGCATTGCAGAGCCATGATGCAGCTGCCGCTGCAGCTGTCCTGCGTGTGAACCAGACAAACGCAGCGACACCAATATGCCCACTTATGTACGGTCAGCCAGGTTGGTTGCTTCCTGCAGTGAATCCACCAAGCATCTTAGCACACATTCGAAGCAGGGCAGGGGTTATACTCCTGGGTGCCAAGTTCTCCTCACATGGTGTGATTGCGTGTGAACATGTTATGTACTGTGCAGGTACTATGCCATGCGCAAGAAGTATGCCAAGCCCAGCAACAAGCCAGGTGGGACTGCATGGCCCTGCTGCAGCGCAGGCAGGGGCAAGGCGTTACCGGCAAATTGTGATGCAATCAGTTGCAACTACGCCGGCAGACCCCTTCACGTACTAAGCCCCTACCCTTCACACCTGGGCGCCCAGGGTGTGAAGGGTCGTGTGAAGGGGTGTGTGAAGGGTGTGTGAAGGGGGTACTAAGCCCTGTCAGGCTTAGTAAGTGCAGCAATGGCAGTACTCCTGGTTGCAGCCACAGCTCAGAATGGGTCTAGGATGGGATGGGTCCATTGGGCCTGCATCGTGTCCTGTGTGCATGGTGTAAGACACTTGGACTGATAGGGGGTTATATGCCAAAGAGGGCCATACATCTGATGCTGGTGTGTTGCAGGGCGGCTGGACTTTTTGAAGCACTGGTTCCTGCACTGGGAGGGTCTCCTTATCGGTGGTGTGTTTGTTGGGGGCCTGGGGGTGACAGCAGTGAAGCTGTACCTCAACGAGAGACTGGATGACATGGCCAGGTGCGGCAGCAGCATCGGCAGCAACACGATAGGGCACGCTGGCTTTGGCTTTTGATGCTGTGTCTATGCAGCATTCAGACCTGTGGTTTTCAGCAAGAGCAGTAGCATGACCTAGCATGCATGTACTGTACTAGCATGTGGGAGCCGCCAGCAGCTTGCAGACTTGCTTACTTGACGTGGACAACAACAACATGCCCTTGTGCTAAGTCGTGCTGTGCTTTGCTGTGCTATGCTGCACTGCTAAGTTTGTGAGTCAGCTGTCCCAGCATGCGGCAGGCTCATCTTCGAAAAATGGCTCCCTGCTGGTTTGGCTTGATGGACAAATCACATCAGGTGTGCTGTGCTGCTGCTGCTGCTGCTGCTGCTGCTGCTGCTGCTGCTGCTGCTGCTGCAGGCGTGATGAGCGGTGCCTGCTGTACGGAGGCTCGTGCATGATGGCTGCCTCTCACCTGGCCTCGATACAGGTCAGCACAACAAATTCTCACACATCACCACGTATGACATGCATGTGTGTGCACTGTGTTATGGCTATGCTGGCGTCACTAGCTGTGCAGTGTTGGCACCCAGCGGGCACCAACGGAGCTATGACTAATAATAAAGATCACGGAAAGGGAAGTAGTAGTCATGAATCAATGAATCTATTGTGCCATGAACAACGCTGATGTCACCTCTACTTGTACGGGTAACACCCTCAACTAACCCAAGGGTACATACCGAGTCTCAAAACGGCTACCTGTTTGCCACCAGGGTCAATCAGTAACTTGTCAGCTGTCCAGAATACCAAGTCTGTGTCTAGTTGGGGCCCAGACAGGTCCACATTGCAGTAGATCCTTGATTACTGCACAGCAGGGGGTGCTCCCTACTGTGAGACACTCATGCACAACCCTGCAGTGCATGCTGCAGCACCCCCAAGGGGTCACCAATCTGGGCACAATCTTGACTTTCGACCACTCTCGCTGACATTTTGAATGTGTCAACTTCAACTGTGTGAACTGTTGCTGTTCCTGTTGCCCTGCAGCACTCCCTAGGGCTGTACCGAGTGCTGGCAGAAGCAGCAGAGCAGCGCAGTGAGGTACAGCAGCAGTGGCAGCAGCTGCACCAGCAGCGCACAGCAGCAGCAGCACAGCAGGTGGAGCTGTGGCAGCACAGGACGGCACGCTGGCTGGGGCAGGCAGTGCAACAGCCCCCGCAGCAGCAGCAGCAGCAGCAGTTGTTGTTGTTGCAGCAGCAGCAGCAGGGGTGCGGTGAGGTGGGCGGCTGCCTTGCACCACAGCAGCTGGCTGACCAGAAGCAGCAGCAGCAGCGCCCTTCTGATGCAGGCTCTGTGCTGACAGCGCAACAGTCTCAGCAGAGCGAGCCACAACAGCAACACCAGCAGCAACAGCTACCCGACGTATTGCAGCAACAACAGCAATCGAGTGTCCTGCAACAGCAACACCAGCAGCAGCAACTGGATGATGTGCAGGACCTGTCTGGCGCAGCTGCTGCTGTCTCCACCTGCAAACAGCAGCAGCAGCAGCAGTCAACAGCAGCAGGGCAGCAGCCGCAAACGTCAGTCACCCCAGCCTCGGCGCCGCAGCAGCCCCAGCAGCAGGAGCAGCTGCTGCCGCTGCAGCTACAGCAGCAGCAACGCCAACAGCAACCTCAACAGCAGCAGCAGCAGCAGCAGCAGCAGCAGCAGCAGCAGCAGCGGCGGCCGGCTGCTTGGCCTGACCCCATAGGTTGGTTCCTGCTGCATCGCCTTCGTTCAGCACAGGCGTGGCTGTCAGAGCAGCAGCAGGCAGAGGCACTGGCAGACAGGGGGGCACAGCTGTGGCACAACCTCAGCAGGCACGCAACACAACAGGTACACGGGGGTACAGGGACCCAGGGTTTGGGAGGAGGTTGACAGTAGCTGCTGGTGCCGCTTTGGCTGAGGGACAGTGTGTTGCATGGTGCAGAGCCTGCAGGCTTTGAATTCTAACCAAAATCGACTGCAAACACACAACTTTGGGCAATTATTTGCTCTTGGTGTCTGCGGCAAACAGTCCACGTTTGGCCTACAACAACCTGAAACACCTCTACAGCGCTCCATATGTTGTCAGATCACAAAATTGAGCGCAGGTATTGATTGCGCAGGCAATTTTGCAAGGACGTGCTTCCTCAAGACTCAACATGCTCCTGCAGACAACTCATGTGTTGTGCTGTGCCGTGCTGTGACGTGCTGTGACGTGCAGGTAGAGAGGCTTGAGCGGCAGGAGGAGCAGCAGCTCCTGATCCTGCTGTCCCACACAGCACAGCGGCACGAGTGGCAGCACCTCGCCACCCACACCGCCGAATTGGAGTGGTGGTTTGACCTGCCCTCTGCAGCCCAGCTCTACTACTGGGCCTTTCAGTTGTTGCAGCACAGTGGTATGCTTGATGATGATGGCGTGGTTACTAATGAAGCATCTGATGAGTCATCAGGGACAGCAAGTCCAGCAGTACTAACAGCAGCAGCAGCTGCAGGAGGGAACGCAGGCTCAGAGTCAGCAGCAGCAGCAGCAGCAGCAGCAGCAGGTGGCACCGGTGGTGTCAGGGCCCCATGGAGCTGGCTCCCAAGGCAGCAACCTTACCCTGCACAGCCAGCAGGTGGTGGGTGTGTAGCTGCTGCTCGCGATGCCGCAACAGTATCAGCAGCAGGGGAAGGTGCAGCTGAGCAGGAGTCTTCTGTTGGGGGTGCTAGCAGCAGTCCGAGGGAGGGCTATGGGTGGATCCGGATCCGGCTGCTGCTGCCAAAATGGATTCCCGATGAAATCGAGCAGCGAGACTTTGATCTGCTGTGCCAAGACTACCTGCACAACACCGACCAGGAACACAGCCAACAACAGCAGCAGCAGGACGAACAGCAGCAGCAGCAGGACGACGAGCAGGAGGAAGGAACAGCAGGAACAGCAGGAACAGCAAGCACCACTAGCACCAGCAGCGGCACAAGCAGCAGCAGTCCTGGCTCCAAAGATGGCTATGTGGGAGGAGTGCCAGGGGTTGATAAGGCAAAGGGGGCCTGTGGGGGTAGTGAGCAGCTAGGGGGCAGCAGTGGTGGTGGTGCATCACTGAGTGGGGATGCTGTTGCTGCTGCTGGGGATGCTGCTGCTGCTGGTGATGATGACGGTGAGATAGAGTTAGATGCAGGGGGTGTGCTGGTGGACATGTTTGAGGAGGCGATCGATGGTCTGCAGGAGCTTTTGGATGTGCTGTTGGAGTCGGCAGCATGACTCATTGATGAGTCAATACTGGGGAGGGTGTGCTGTTGTGCGTGTATGACTTGAACAGGTTTCCCTCAAAATCCTTGGAAGCATTGATTGTCCAGCAATATGATGCTTCCTGCTCCTGTGGGCATGGTCGGTTGCTGACCACCCACAAGCTTGCGTGTTGGGCTGCTGGCTGCAAGGCCTGAGGTGTTGGGCTGTGTTGTGCTGTATGTGGAGGTGTAGTGCTGCTGCAGTCAGCGACCTGAGTGTCATGCAGCAGCAGGTTGTGCCGGTGCAGCAGTAAGTGGTGATCAGATGTGAGTGACGGTGTTGTCAGCATCATGCAGTGGAGCACTCAGTCAGATCGGATCTTGCAGTGGAGCACTCAGGCAGGCTACTTCAGCAGTGTGTGCAGGTGGTTTGCGCAGTACAGGGTGCATGCAGTGTGATAAATGGATGGCGTACCAGATCAAGCTGTTGGCTTAGTGTACGCTGCTGTTGGCTGGAGCAGGTTGAAAGACTTTTGAAGCTTGGCAGTGAATTGACCAACATGTTGGTGCACATGATTGAATGTTGAACATGAGGGCATGTGAATGTGAGCTGCTGCTAGGTCTGTCAGCACTTGCTTGTCAATCAAGGAGCCGGAAGGCAGTGGAAAGAAGTCATGTTACCATGAAGCACAAGCACTCCACCCCAAGTTGTCCGAGGAACAGACACAGTCAAGAGTCAGGCAGCCTGACACGTGAGCGGGAAAAGAAGAGCGACGGCTCCTCAATAGCTGGTTCAACCACAACAATAACAAAGGCCTGCTGCAGACACCACGAGACCTATGCAGGGAGACATAAAGACTCTTGCGACAGATCTGGAACAAGCCAGTGGAGAAGCAAGCTTCATCCGGATGACCTAGGACCTTTGCTGCTCACAACAAACCACACCATCACGTCTTGAACAGTCTTTCTCTCCAGAATACTATCATAGTATGATGCTAGCAGAGCTGCTGGTGCACACAGACCCAACACCCAACACACACTGTTGCTATCTTCCTGTCAAGCATGCAGCATGAATCTGAACATGCATCACATGCTGCACCTCTGGTGGGAGATGCAGGAGGACGGACGTAACCACCGCTGTCAAAAAAAGACAAGCGCCATGCGACTCTCATCTCTTTGAAATAACAAACAAAGAGCAGAAAAGGGTTCAAAACCCTGCTGCGGAACCCACGATACCCAAGGCACAGCACACAACCACAAGGGTTGCAACTACTACCTGCCGCAGCAGCAACACAGGGGGGTCAGCCCAGTTGCTGCTGTCTGGATTGATTGAACCTTGCAAAACCTGCTATAAAATCAGCACACAATGCTGACGTTTGATTGGACACCCGTGACTCCACACACACTCAACAGCACCCAAGCAGCCACAGCAACAGCAGCACCCGAGGAGCTTTGGCTCTATGCGGGGCTACTGCTGCCTACCAGTGGCCTGCACATACGGCAGAGCAGGTCTGGCGGTGCTGCACACTACATGCAAGTGCACAAGCCTTATACTACTGTCACAAGATCATGACACGAAAGCTGAGGATGCACCTCAGCACAACAACCCCAGCACGCACCCAAGCTGCAAGGCCTTAGCCCTGCGTCATCATGCACACTAAAAGCAGCAAAGCAACCGTTGCGACTAGAAACACCGATCACATCTACAACCCTAACCCAGGGAACCAAGGCTGCACCAACCCAACAGGGCAGCAGCCAACTATACAGCACCGACGAGAGAGATAACCTTCTGCCAACTATGAAGAAGCCTGAAGCAGCACTGCTGCCAGCACGGCTTGCTCCCCTTAGGTAACACTGACAACAAGATAAGGAGTAGCAGCATGCATGCAGGCCTGCAGGAGCCAGAAGCCCCCAGCACGCATGCATGCATGACTGCAGGACACATGTGAAGCATGGTGGAACAGCACTGGGTTGGCAGGTAAAGAGCCAACCCAGGCCAGCAAAAAGCCAAGGAAGCATGAAGCACTCGGGGCCCAAAGCTGGAGCAGCTTGCCCAGACAACAGATAATAACTCGGGGTGGCACAGGTGGCACCTGGGTGGCAACCTTTTGGCCAACGGGTTGATTTGTTGGACGCTGTTGGAAGCTGCTGAGAACAAAGCAGCCGGTGGAATAGAGGGTGGCTTGAGACATCACCAGAAGAGGACAAAGGCAAAACAGCCTGTGTAGGGGTAGAGACCAGGCTGGGGGAAGCGCCACAGGCAGGAAGCACGAAGGTGTGATGTGTGCTGACCGATCTGACAAGCTCGAGCAAACTGCAAGGTGCTTCAGAATGCTGCACCAACCAACCCAGGCAAACAAAGATCACCAAGCCAACCAGAAGCCGAGGTCGGGGTTATACGCACCCACTAGCAAACACACACAGGAGCGATACCTGACCATTATTGTTCGATGCGCAACCACATCCACCACATTTATTCCCAAGCCGGCAGAGGTGCTGCTTGAACAAGCAGCACCATAGTGGTGACACCGCCGGCACATGCAAGACATATCCACCACGCAGCCACAAGGGAGCAACAATGGCATCCCTTACAAACGGCTGGTGTGACACAGACAGACATTGATTACGCATAGTGCGTGAGCACCTCCCGAGAGTCCGGATGACACAGTAGCTTTTGAGCTGGGGAGTGCCGCTGTGAAACATCCAAACACGGGGGACAAACACCATCACAACCACAGGCACCTGAAGAGAGTGCATGACTAAAGGGGGCGGGAAGACCCTCCCAGCAGGCATAGTCTTCGGCAGAGTGAAGTGGGAGTTGCTGCACGTCACAGGACACGTGCACATATACCAAAAAGTGCTAGACAAGAACAAAACAAGCCAAAAATGGGTGCACCTTGTAACAAAGTGTTTCCCACCCATAGGAAGCCATGGTTCACCCAGAGAGCTAAACGCTAGGGCAAACAACAGCTACGCTGGAAGCTGATTCCTGCAGCATTTACCAGCGCAGGTCCCCGATGTCAAGAGAAGGACTGGCAACGGGCAGCGCAAAGAATGCCCGGCCATTGAGCGCATCCACACCACCCCTGAAGTAGCACTTGACACCACCAGAAACTGCATCCGCAACAAAGCCAAAGCAAACGTTGCTGTCGTCGCAGCTCTTCTTGCAGTCTGCCATGCTGGGAAGGACGACAGCACTGTCGGCAGCTGTGCCGTTGAAGAAGGTGCGTGCGGTAGGGCCAAGGGTAGAACCGACAGTGAGCATGTTATCGAGGCCGTCGAAGAGACCATGGGCATAGTAACCTGAGCTCATCATCTTGGCCTTGAGGGCCGTCTCCACGCTTGAAGCACCGACAAGGTCACTGGGTGGCAGCTTGTACACCAGGTGGGGCTGATTAACAAGCAACTCATCTGAAGCCACAGGGAGGGTGAGCAGGAGCTTGCAGGCTGCAGGGGTAGTGCCCACGGCAGCCTCGAACTGTGCAAGGCAGTTCTGCTCGAGCTCGAGGTCGCAGGAGTTCACGCAATCGGTGAAGGAAGTGGCAGCACCAGAAGATAGGGGGTAGGTGGTGCTCTCAGAGAAATAAGCCTGACCAGCCTCGGGGGACAGCTGGCTCTTCTTAGGGACGCAGGCCTCGGCACTTGTGGATCCCTCGTACAGGGTTGTACCCTCGGACTCGTAGGTGCCGGCAAGGCCGTCGACAGGGGCGTAAAAGACTGTGTTGGGGCAGGCCACGCACTGGGCGCGGGAGCCGGGGTTGTAGGAACCGTAGGGGCAGAGGGAGCATGTGCCGGTGGGGGTTGTGCCCTCGACGCCCTGACCGTAGCCGGCAATGCAGACTGCAGCAGAAGGGAGGGGAGAGCAGGGCAGCAGGACAGGAGAGAGCAGAAGCACGTCAGCAACAGCACGCCCACAACAGCGCAAGAAAAGCTGGAAGTACAATGGCCATGCTGCATGCGAAAGCAACTCTTGTAGCAAGATCAGGGGATGCCTCATGAGTGCTTGCAACAAATTGCCAGTCAGTCAGTGAAAAAAAAGGGCAATCAGCGGTCGGCAGTTGCAGTCTTTTGCTTACTTGTGCACTGGTCGAGACTGGTTGACCCAGGAGCCTCGGTGGTAGAGCCCGCAGGGCAGGCAACACACTCAGCACCAACACTCAGGCCAGGACCGTAGTAGCCGATGGGGCACTCCAGCACAGGCATCCCCGCCAGGGTATCGTTAGACATGCCGTCGGTGTTGGGGTTGAAGGCATCGGTGTTGTTGGTGCTGTTGACGACACCAAAACCTGGCTTGACGAGGCAGTCGGTGACAAGGCGCTGCAGGGCTGGAAGGTCGTATGTAGTACGGCCTGCGGCACACTGCTGGCAAGGCCTGCGGCTTCCCTTGACAGCGTAGAAGCCAGGTGCGCAGCGGGAAGCACCCTCAGACTGGTAGCCGAAGCCGTCATCGTTGATACAGACCTCGCTGTTGTTAACCTTGATGAGGCCGTCGGTGATCATGTTCCTTGGGCAGGGCTTGCAGGGGGCAGCGGCCCAGCCGTAGACGATACCGGCGGCGCCGTAGGTGTTGATGGGGCAGTCCTTAGCGGCGAAGTTGTTCCTGCCGGTTGCGATCATGCCCTGGCCGGCCTCAATGACTGCAGGAGGGACGAGGCAGGGGCGCAGCAGGAGACATATACAGGAGTCAGCAGGGGGTATGCAACAGCCCTAGTTGCGCAACTCTGTTATGTTGTGCTGCACGTCTCCAGTCCGGGAGCGCAGGGCACAAGCTTCTAATCCCGTTGGTGCGAGCACAGTACCAGCTTGCGCAAAAAGCAGTCACGCTTCAAAGCAGTAGCGGTCACACCGAACACAGCCACCCACACTGTTCAGCGATACTCACAGCAAGATGCAGAGGATGCCCTGACGAATGTGCCGTTGGGTGCCAGGGGGTTGTCGTCAAGGTCCCTGGGCTCGCTGCGGATGTTGTCACCGCATGGAGTGCAGGCCTGGGCCTTGGGGTCGGAGAACATCACCCAGCCCTCGCGGAAGGTACCAGCTGAGGCTGTGCTGCTGCACTTTGTCATAGTGCCGGCGAGCAGGTAGTAGCCAGGAGGGACAACTGCAGTCGAGGGAGGGACGGGCAGCAGCCAGACAAGGCCAAGCAAGTCAGGAAGGTGCTTTTCATATGCTGTGCTGGCTGCAGCCTTTTGAAGAGCAAAGGTTTCAGTGCTGAAGAAGAGAAACTAGCCAAGCAGAAGGAACAGGCTGACTGCAAGGTAGGGTCCAGTGAAAAGGTAAGCAAGCTTGAAAGTCACGGAGCCCATCAGAGCTGCAATGCCACTCACCGCACTCCTCAACAGACTTGGCTCCCTCAACACGTGTGACGGTGTCAGCAGGGCACTCAGCACAGTAGCCGCCAACAGAGTAGTAGCCGAGGGCGCACAGGGTTGCGTTGGGCAGGCCAGTGGTGCTGTTGGATGGCAGGGCAGGCACATCTGCAGTGCTGTTGACTGCTGGGATGTCGTTGATACCGAAACCAGGCAGCACCTTGCTACACTCTGCAGCAGACTTGGCACCCGGGCCGTCGGTGGTGATACCGGGGTTGCAGGGCAGGCACTTTTGGGCGACGGCAGCGTCAAAGGGCTCGTAGTTTGCACGGTAGAAGCCCTGGGGGCAGATGCGGACGAGGCCCTGGCTCATGAAGCGGCCGGGGGGCACCTCTGCAGTAGAAAGGCAGCAGGAGAGCAGCTTGGTTCAGTACCACAGCAACTTGTGTGCATGTGCCTGGTTCAAATATAATACAGTAGACTGCAGCGCCTCTCCTGCTCAAGCTCCAAAACACAACAAGCATCCAGCTTTCACTGCTTGCAGGGTCAGCTGCCAATGCCTGCGTTGCAAGCCAGCATTGCCCATGCTGTTCTCTGGCAGTCACAAAGGCCTGCCTGTTGGCAACAACACAATACTGGTAGCAGCAGGTACACTCACTGCATACAGTCCTCTTGGTGGCACGGGCACCAGCCTGCAGGTTGTCAGCAGGGTTCTCCTCCAGACCAGACTGGCACCTCAGGCACTTGGCGAGCCTGTTGAACTGAGGGGCATATGTAGAGGCTGTGCATGCAGTTGCTGATGTGGCAGAGGTCATGGCATGGCCTGCAGGGGCCACACAGTCTGACTGGCTGCGGGCACCGTTGTTGCGGGTGACGAGGCCGTTGCCGCAAGTGATCTTGTCGCCGAAGTTGGTGGGGTTCTCGACCTTGTCGCCACCTGGGCAGTACTGGTTCTTCTCGCAGCGGGTGCAGGAGGTGGCTGCGGTGCCGTTCTGGTAGAAACCCCTGGGGCACACTGTTGACATGACGGAAAGGGAGGGGTAGGGACAAGGCAGAGAACAAGTGACTGTTAGTATGTGTGAGCTGGCAGGTGCAGCAGTGACAGGGTGGAGAGGCACCAGGAGCCTCCTTGTGCTGCTTGAAATGCTGCATGAGAACCAGCCACGGTGTACTGTTTGGTATATACTGCTTGCAGATGAAGCACAAGAACAGCTGCTACAAAATTGCCTGTGCGCGGGGCGAGACATGCACTGCGCTGAGGCACATGGCTGATTACTCACCACACTGCAGGATGTTGTCCTGTCCGCTGGCATCCACAACGGGCTCGTAGTTGGAGAGGCAACGCAGACAAACCCAGCGGGCCAGCCCCATGACATTACGAGTGGCACAGGCTCCTGGCTCACACTTGGGGATGGTGCCCAAGCAGCCATTGCTGTTGGAGATGGCATCCTGTGACATGAACAACACGATGGTGCAGCAGGAAGTCAGACGGCGGGAATTGCTGCAGCCAAAGTTCAACTGCAAATGCGTGCTGCAAGGCAAGCGGATACTGCTAATGCGACTGCTTGTCCGGGTTGAACTACGACTTGCGGTGTACTAAGATCTGAACTCAAGGTGCACGGATGGAACTCCTGGTGGGTTGCGAGCGACCTGGTCAAGCTCAACCAAGCTGATGTCTTGCGGTGCGTTACCTGCTGCAAGCTGCGGCCATTGACTGGCGCCAGGGTGGCAGCGACTGCCAGCAACAGCAGCATGCAGTACCGCATGCTGGGAGACATGGTGTGCAGCTAAGGTCTGAACTGAAAGCTGAAACTTATAAGAGCTTGAAGAAGGGACCGCGGACTGAGTCTGTGTCAGAAGAGGAAAACAAACAGGACTATCGCAGTAGCACAGCTTCCGTTATGCAGAACGTCTTGGTTATCAGCGCTGAACAAAGCAACCGTTCAGACTGATCTAACAGCAGCGGCGTGGAGGCTTTATTGGCTTGCTCGACACAGGGGCGAAGAGTACGAAATCCGGATTTGACGACCTGTTGGATTTCACGCTGTTATGGCTGGGACCATGGACGACGTCAAGAAGGCGTAAGGGGCATGTATCGCACTCAAACAACTCAAACAACAACACTGCACCATGATGATTCGGTTACCGTACGCTGCTGTGCTCAGTACATGTTGATGTTCATGTTGTCGCACACTCCGGACCACTGAATCGTATCTGGTCCGCAGCCTAGTGAAAAACATGCGTGCGCAAACGTGAAAACCGTTCTTCACACCAATGCGCCTGGTGCGCTGGCAGACCGACAACACAAACCAGCCTGCAGCTGCAGCAGGTGATCTGCTGGAGTGACACAGAAGGCAAACCGGGCAGCGGTTGATTAAACTGATACTTGGGTGCTCCATGGCCATGAAGATAAGCTGGGAGGCAGAATTAAAGCCTTACTGTAATTGTAAACCCGTACCTGCCGGCTCTGCCAGTCCCTGTCCCCAATCCCCCCCCCCTCTCACCACCCCCAGATTCAGCCCAGCACTCTGCACCAAGTACCGATCATTCACACTTCCAACATGATGAACAAACTTCGCTGTTGGTTTGCCCCCTCCCCGTCCTGCTCTCCTCACCACGACTCTCAGCACCCAGGGGGCAAATGCTACAGTGTGTCTTGGGGGGGGGGGCTTTTCCTTGTTCCTTCCCGCCTAAAGGTTGTGCATGGCACAAGCACATGAGACGCAGTCCTCAAGAGCCCCCAAGAGACGCACCCCTCTCAGAGTCTGTGCCACAGTGAACACAACACGCAGCAGAGACAAGCTCTGCACATCTACATCCACAAGACACGCTGCTTGTCAGGCCATCTGGTGTAAAAGTGCAGACAGCTGCACTTGTCCTGTGCCAGAAAGTCTGTCTGTCGTGAGCCACTGCACCCTGCCACCAATGTACCACCCACTATTTGCCAGCAGGCCACCTTGGTGTACAACTGCATGCTGGCATCAGGTCTTTTTAGCCAGGGTGCTTGAGCAGACTTTTTTCTGCGCAGGGCATATCTGCCCCTGGACGCTTGAAAGTATTGTTCAAATGCGCTTGAAATGAGGGTCCAATTTTGCTGAGGTTTGTGCTGGGTGCTGAGCATAGATTTTGATGCAACATACCGGCCCCAGCAGTCATGAAAACCCCATGTGGCCATGGCGCCTTCATGTGCAAGCAGCAAGCACAACTCAGTGGGCGCATTGCCCTTGCTCAAGGTGTAGACAGGACCTGTTAGTCGTGATGTACACAACCCGCCGTGTCAAGGCAACAGGAGTCACTCGTGCCGGGCGGACATGCATATTTGAGTTGGAGCAGCAAGCAGGGGCTGTACACTGGCAGCGGGAAGCAGCTAACAGCACGTGGCTGACCTAGGCAGCAGACACGGCTCCAGCAGCACTAGCACCAATGGCCACAGCTGCAGCTGGGGCTTCCCTCACAGCAGTACCACGGCCCCCGGCGTGTGGCACTAACAGTGCTAGAACTGCCAGCACGGTCCAAGCCGTCCCCCGTTAGCTTTGATCAAATGAGCATGCCGAAGACTCTTCGTCGGACGCTAAGCAGCGGCTGGCGGAACTGATAGCTTCCGGCGCTGGCGTGGCAGCAGGCGGAACTGAAAGCACAGCTAGTAAGCTGGACGCAGACAAGCCTAACACACCTCCTAGGAGGCGTGGAGATGTTGAGGTTTGCGTGTGAGGAGGAGAGTACGAGGGGGCGGAAGCCTATCTAGGGGACGAGGCTGGTTTGACAGCTCAGATGACGTTTCTGGCGTAAGCCGCCAGCGATAGTGAATGTGACATGCCAGCAGCTTGTTGGCTGAATGGCTCTGAGCAAAGTGCTTATTGTGGCCTGCATAGTGCAGTGCAGTAAGGTCCAATGCGCAGCAGTGTGCAGCTTCAATGCAGTGGTCGCAGCTGGCAAGGGTGGTATGAGGCTTCTTGCTCTGCAGATCTTTGTCGGTGATCAGACTCCTTCCAGTGAATGATGGTCGGGTGTGCATGGTCATGCTGCGCTGGGACTCGCTGTAGCACACCGTGAAGGTGTGTGGGTTCGACGCCCATGCGTTTTTGTCCGAGAACTGGGCACCTCCTGGGTTGAGGTGTATCTCACTGAAAAACCTTTGCCTGGTGGCCCCTGCAGTGTAGTTCGCCTGATTGCGCTGTGTGTGGCCAGTCGGTGGGATTTCACCCCCCCCCCCCCGGTAACTAAAACAAAATGTCAAGGCAGCGGCCGCCTGTCTCAAGCTTTGCGCATGCTGGTTGTGCAGAATGGACGCCTGATTGATAGCTCACTATTACACACTGGCAAGGCCGCACAACGATCGCCACACAACATGCGCCCAGCCCAGTTGGCGCCTTACCACAAGCAGCACACCTTGCACAAGACTGTTTCATCAAGCCATCGTTGCTCGACGACAGCGGCCCGCACACCACCACACAACGCCATGTCATGACCACGTTGCCGCGGCTTCTGCGGCACATGTGCCCTCCTTCTCAACACCCAAACAAGCCATTCCCCACACCCAGGTGGCCCATACTCAGCCCGTGCAGCCTCGCTACCATGTGTCATATGGTCATACTGCCCACCAGCATGCCGCCATGCAGGACGAGCCTGCAGCCACAGTCAGCAGACATGGGCCCACGCACACACACTGCCTGGCTGGATGCACTTCCTGTATCTACTACACACGCCTCCGTTGCCTCTGCCTTACATCCACACCCTTCAAAGGAGGGGCCCCAGCACATGCTGCGCCGACTCCCGCACCGCTGCGGCCACCGTTGGCACCTGCTCACTCGACAGACCTGCGTGCATGTACATCTTGATGCTGGCAGGGGGCAACACGCGGTCGAGGTTGCTGTACCTAGGCACCGCCACCAGCAGCCCATGCCGCTGCAGCAGCCGGTCGGCAATGGCCTGCAACAGAGCGTCCGCCTTCTTTCTGCTGCCTGCTGCTGCTGCGAGCTTGGGAGTCAGCTGCAAGTGCACCAGTGGGGACTCGCCGCTGCTGCTGCCGTCTGTGCTGCCGTTGGCTGGGGTGCTGCTGCGCTGCTGGTTAGACGGCAGCTCCAGGCCGGGTGTGCCTTTGAGCTGTTGGCGTAGCGCTGCTGCTGTCTGACGAACCTGCAGGTGCCAAAGACAGCCGACGTTCACATTTCTGTTGTGACATCATGTGGACATTCAATATGTGCCAGATTGTCCGCATCAGGGCAATCAACCCCATGCCAGTATGTGGACGTGACTGACTGACAGACACCCACACTGTGTGAACCACCCTGCTGCGCTTGATTTGCAGGTGACACATAACGCAGCGGCAGCTTCCGGCCCACACAACAGCAGAAGCAGCTGACACATGCAGCACTCATGGGGTGCCTGCACATGCCAGGCAGCCAGGCTGATCATGGTGCCGGCAGGATCAACTCACCTGTGCTGCCAACTGCTTGCCCCTGCCTGTGCTGAGGATGTTGAGTGCCTCGTGTGCTGCTGTGGCAAGGTAGGGCGGCAGGCTGGCGCTGAAGCAGTAGCCCTGCCCACACAGGCGCTGGTGGTCACACACCTGCACGGGGGGACAACAACCGCAGGAAGGCACAGCACAGCACAGCACTCAACCCAGAGCGGCCAACAGAGATGACAGCGGCCCCCGTCGCACGTGGCAAGTTTGAATGGATGATTCACTGGCTGGATGCACTTCCTGTGTCTACACACCCGCATTCATGCTGCCAACCTGCCCACACCACTGCTGCTCCCACCAATGCATGCCTTGAGATGAGGGAGCAGCAACACCAAGTAAACAAAAGGCAGAGAAAGGCCCAACAACGCATGCCTTGGATGTCTCCCCCCCCCCCACCTCCCCCAGCCACCAGCGCACCTCATGGTGTCCCACGCAAAAGCCGCCAACTGACGCCAGCGTGGTGCCCATTGATGCCACGATCACCTCGACCTGACCTGGCTGCAGCCCTGCTGCCTCACAGGCGCCACGGCCAGTGGCACCCAGCACACCCAGCGCGTAACTCTCCTCCACACAAAGCCTGTACCTGCACAGGCACAAGGAAGGCCGGCACAAGGAAGGAACGCACAGGGAAGGCTTCAGCCACTGACAAAAAGCAGTGGTGAGGGTCGCTTATCCGTCAGGAGCGCTGCTGGCATGCGATAGCATCACCTGCATGAACAGCCGGCTGTGCAAAGCAACATTGCAAGCTGCTGACTGCCGCAGTGACAAATGCTTGACCACTGCAAAGCATCAGGCAGCACGTGCATTGCTGCTGCAGCAGCACCCGTCCTGCCAGACAGCATTCCCGCATTCGCTGTGTCGGCACACGCCATGCGCATGCAGGCGACTTACTTGTAAGCCTCTTTCAGGCGGTACAGCTGCTGCAGGGGGGCCACATCGCCGCTGTTGGCATACACGCCCTCCACCACCATCATCTTCCGGCACAATGGGGCCCTGCAGGCAGCACAGACAACAAGTGTCAGAAAATCCACAGTCACATGCAGATGCCTACGCGCACGCACTTGGCAGGTGATGCATAACTTCACATCAGCTCATCACACTCACAGCTCAGTGTGTGTTAAGCAAAGAGGATACAAGCGTGTGCAGCACACACAGCACATCAACTCCACATGCTTGGCAACAAGCAGAGGCACTTCAACCCTAGGCTGGCATCACGGGGCAGAAAACGACGGTCACTCCACTGCTCTGACGAAAGACGGTCTATCGTCAGGAGACCAGAGTCAAAGCTTGTGCATGCAGGACCGTAGGGTGACCATGGAAGTGAGCTGCCACCACGGGCGCATGCCTGGCGCTTGCCTGCCCGCGTTCACCGTCCCATGTGCAGCAACTCATTCTGCTGACATAGCAGCCACCCGGCGCCAGCCTACCTTGCAGCCCGCTCCTCTGCCTCTATCTGCTGCAGCAGCGCCTCCAAGCTCTGCATGTCGTTGTGCTTGAACCAGCGCACACGCGCCCTGCTCAGCTTGGCGCCCTGCAGCCACAACACGCCCACAGCCACACGTGACACCACAACAGTGAGTGCATGCAGGACCACTGGCTACAGCCAGGCCTCAAGCAAACAACAGACACCCAGGATGCAGATGCTCCCTGAGGGTTCATAGAGCATTTGCATGCTGCTGCGTAAGCATGCTGTGCGTCAGAGGGCGTGCTGGCAGCACCTGCACGGCTGGAGGTTGGGTTTTTGGGGGTCCGCACCTGCTGTATGGGGTATGAAGCGCCGTCATCAATCACCAACAGGTCCTGGCGGGAGGCAAAGGCTGGGATCACGCTGGCAATGGTGCTGATGTCGTAACTGCAGGGAGACACAGCACACAAGGCATCAGCTGCGGGCGCCAAACGGCACTGAGGTGACGGCAGCGTCACCTCAGTGACGCTGCCGTCAAGTGTGTCAGCTCAACGCAGCAACAGCGCAAAGGTAATGGAGGCATGGTTCGGGGTGCATGCCACGTCAAACACAGAAGCTCTGTACAAGACTGCCGTGGTCAGCATCAGGGCAGCATGCACATGCATGTTGGGCACATCCCAGGTGGACTGTGTCTGACAAGGCCCCTCATGCTCCCTCCCTCCTCCCTCCCGTCGTCCCTCTTCCCTCCCCTCCCCTCATGCTCCCTCCCTCCTCCCTCCCCTCTCCTCACGCTTCCTCGCCCTCCCTTCCCTCACGCTCCCTCCCTCCTCCCTTCCCTGCGTCCAGCCCCACCTGTAGATGATGCCCTCCTCCTGGCCCATAAATTCTGCCAGGGCCTTCTCCAGGTCAAGGTGCACGTCAAAGGTCCCATAGAAGCCGCGCGGCCCACAGGAGCCGACACCATACTTCTCAACAGTCTCACGGCCACGCGCCTACAGCCGCCAAGTCAACAAGTCACAGGCGTCGCTCGTCGCAGCATCCTGATTCACCGAGGCACTGTGTCTCCAAGAGGTGTATTTTTCACACTGTGCTGCTGGCCGTGACAGCCACCCACTGCTACAGCATGCTGTAGGGACTAGGTAGAACCCCAACGCCAAACCACATACCTGCACTATGGGGTCATTACCAAGACCCAAGAAGTCAGAAGAGGTCAGGTTGAGGGCTGGGTGCCCGTTAACAGTCACGTCGAAGGTTGCGCCCAGCCTGCATACAATAGCAGCGTGAACAAACGTGGGACTCTCTCAAGAGAGTCTGCTGAGTTGGCTGGTTGTGCGTGACCCAAGGAAATGTGGTGGCGTGCATGCGGAGAGCCCTTGTGGCGCATGTGACTGCGATGGCACCTGCATGCACGCATGCCCTTGACTGCTGCTGGGGGTGCTGGCTGGTTGGCTGGTTTGTACTGGAGCACCAGGCTGCTGTGCTGAACCCACCTGGTGATGACTGGGGGGTCAGGCCGTACGTCTTCATCACTGATATCTGGCACTAGAGGTGCAGGCTGCCACTCGTCACAGAGTGTGTCAATTTCCTGCAAAGCAGACAAAGCAGTGCTGAGTAGTGGCAGATGGCTCAGACCCTCCTTGCCACACCTGCTGCTGCATCCCACGCCTCAGCTCCAGGGCAGAACCGCTGCTGCTGAAAGGCTCTGTGCTGAGTCCAGCACAGCAATCACACCTTTTCCGTCAATCCCTCCTCGTCTTCTGTAGCCTTTGGGCTGAATCTGCTTTGCAGCAGCATCACGGCTATGATGACAATCAGCAGCCCCTCGACCACCAGGTGCCCCTTGTGCTCCAGGAACCATCCAGGATGCAGCCTGCCACCCGGACCAATGATGGCCCATGCTTCCTGCACAACAAACAGTGGCACCCTCAGCTTCCTGGGCATAGCACAGTGATGGGCCTGGTTGGGCTGTCTGCTGCTGTCTGTCCCTGCTGACCTGCACTCCAGCCTTGAGGCCAGCCCAGGTTGGCTGCCTGACAAAGTCACGTATGCTGTCCAGCTCCTCATGAATGAATCCGTCCATAACGTGCCAATAGGCCTCGTGGACTTGGGGGCTGGCAATACATATTGCAATGGCCCCAACAACTGCCGTGAACACTACGGCAGCTGCTGCCCCACCGGCGTTCGAACTTTGTTTCCCCATCAAATGACTTCAATTCATGAGGCAACGCCGCTCTACTGGCACGATGGCCTTGGCCTACCGCCTTGTTTTGCTTGTCGTTGTTGCAGCGAAAGTTGGCAAATAAAGGGTTGAATGAGTGGCCATGACCACCTTGATGCGCTGAGTCTCGCACACGCACGGATGTCGTGACCTGGCTATTGTGTTCATCATCGTTCAAACCAGGTCTCAGCCAGACACACATCCACTGCAGTGTTTCAGGTGAACCTGTCATGTGAGCTGTTACTGAGGCTGGCAATTCAAAAGTCATAACAGGGAGCTTGGCATGTGCCCAAGCAGCTGCAGGGGCACCTGAATTGGGGTATGCGAAGGGGTGTGCCCCACTCACCAGCCCGATGACGTTCTTTGTCAGCCAACAGGACCTAACAAAAGATTAGCTGCATCATTTTCCCATCCCATCAGTGGCCCTGATGAATGTGAGTGGTTTGTGGATGTCAGCCGAGCCTGGGCCTGGCAGGGTCCGCCTCTGTTGCATGGCCAATGCTGGCAAAGAGTGGAACCCCTGTCAGGAAGTGTTCAGCTGAGGTATTCAGGGCCTCCAACATCAGCAGGCTGCCAGAGTCACCAGGCACAGGCACACACTGCAGCGGCGCCTCAACCAGACAACCCCAAGGAGCGCAAAAAACACTGAGGAGGCCAAAGCAACAAGGGTCATCCTGCTGATCAAAGCTCTAAGGCATGCAAGCTCTAAGGCAAGAAATAACCAAGGACCTGCTCAAGTCACACTACCCGCCGCATGGCAGCAAACACACAGCAGGGTATAAGCAGAACCTCGAGAGCTCTCTCACTTGCCATCCTGTGGTGCTGACACGGGCGGCCAACGGCGAGTAAATGGCATCCAGTCCCGGTCAGCACCCAGGGAACACGCCGCTGACTCAGCATGACTAGCAGCAACAAGTCAACCCCGCTAGCTATTTATTTGAAAAAAATTCACACGCCAGACCATCAGCAGCAACAAGCTTGCAGCTTGATGCCTTGCTGAACGCCACTCACACTGTGCTGGCCACAATGACGTCACAAGTCACTGCTGCTGTCAGGCAAGCAGCGCATCGCTCAGCATGGAGCATGTGCGCGGTACCAGCACATGCAAATCTACAAGCAAATTGAAAAGCATGCATAACAGATGAGAGGCCAGGGGCATTATGTGAGCCAACAAGCATCAACAAGGAAGGCGCGCACCAGGCGATGGTGACATAGGGGGTAACATTGTGACTGCTCCTTGATCCAAACAAACAAGACAGGAGCAGTAGGTACACTCGGCACACCAGCACACATCATCCAACGGGCCTGGAGGGGGTCCTAGGTATACACCAGCGCATTGGTGGTAAAAAAGCTCCCATGTCGGGAGTGCTGCAGGCACACACCTGCACCACATGGCCCATGTCACATGGGATGCACAGGATGAGCCACAGCCTTATGCAGCCCATGCAAATCAGAAGCACCCCGACTTTGCATTCACCCAAAGTATCCAATCCAACCTCAACCTCAGGAGAAACTGTGCCTGTCAGCACTGCTTAACGCGCCAGCGTACAGCCTACACCTTCAATCCTTCCTCCTGCAGTGCTGCAGCCAAGCTCTGAGCAGTGTCCTGTACGCAGCATGTGGCATGCACAACTGCCCCACCACAACCCTTCCACAGTGCCTGGTCAGCATTCACTTGCACCAAAAAGAAGGAAGAAAAACTCAAACTAGCAGGTCATGTCAAGCGCGCCCCGCCTTTGTCAAGCAGCCAACTCAAGACTTGACCACAAACTTGTCCTCACATGTGCCCAACCATCCCACAAAGCGTGCCCACAAACACTGCAGACGTCTGTGCATCGGTGTACAGTCTGCATTGCACTCTCCATGCCCCATTCTGTTAGAGCATGCTTGCTCAACAAGGTGCCTCCAGCCTGCACAGCAGGCAGTTCAACTCGAGCACTCGAAATGGCCTTGCCATGTGACCCGGCCCAATCAACATCCCCAGAGCAGCGCGTGTGCGACCCACAAAGCTCACATCAAGGGCACAAGCAGGTGCACCCAATGGCCTTGCCTTGCTGCAACAGTGGTGTCCACCAACATCCCCACATGACCATATGACCGGCATACGCCCATCCACTCCACCAACACGCCCTACTCAACAGCACGTGCAGCCAAACCGACCAGATGTGAGGGTGCCGCCACCAGTCTTCCCGGCGTTGCACAACCAGCATAAGTAACACCACAAGCCATCCACCAACCCCACCTTCTCGTCAGCACTCTCAGCAGGTGCTGCTGCCAGCACAGGCCCTGCCACCCCATCGTGAGCATGGCAGGGCCCCACCTCCTAGTTTGTGACAGCATACGCTGTCATCTGCACCAGACGCCTTCTCATGCGCCGTCGGTACTTGAGGAAATACTTAACAGTTGCACCCTTTCCTTGCCAGACAGCGCACGCCCATTGTGAACGGGTACTGGTACAGGTACATTCCTTGAAGCCGAAGATCATAAGTGCAGTGCTGCAGCGGACGTTGATCCACAGATGGTGTGCCCGTTGGGTTCAGGGCTGCTTGTTGTGCAGATGCCCAGGCAAAGGGGCTGCTTCTTTTGCCGGGGCCTGTACCCTCACACACAGGGACTCATCTTCAGGGGCCCAAGCCCTCACACTTGACAAGTCACACACTCAGTGCGCTCCGGTGCCTGCATGAGCACAACAGCAGTAGCTCAGCATGCTATCCATATAGCTAGAACAGATGGTGTCAGTTGGAGCTACTGCCTCTATGCAAGGATGGTGCTTCAGGAGCATGGGCTAAGTGTGACATCTCAGACACGGGCCTCTGTCATCAGCAAAAACCAAGTACCCTCTTTCCCAGAGCCAGTGTGTGCACTGTACTGCATACAACACCAAGCTACTGCCCTAATGCTATACATCAGCTGTGTATTGCTGTCATAGTGGCCTCGGCCTATGGTATTGCAGCAGCAGCAAGGCCTGCCACTCACTTTGAGTACACTGGGGCCCTGACCATCCCGGCTGGCAGGTACACTGGTTGAGGGAGCAGGCGCCCGCACTGTTGACACCACAGTAGCTCTCCATCAGTACACAGCCATCTGCAGGCAACGACACCAGCATAAAGGAAGGCTTGCGTTATGCCAGGATAACAACATGTTTGCATTCTAGCTTAGGGATGAAAACCCTCTCCCAAGACATAAAAGAGATCACACTCGACAACGGCGGCATGCATGTCATCCTCATACATGTTGTTTCCCTGGTGACAGGTTGTGCTGGTGGATCCCGAGTGGTCAGCAAGCATGGCTCTGCACTGTGCACTCTGACTACACGCCATCATGCTGCATGCAGCTGGCTATCAGCAGGCCGCACTGGGAACAGCATACACATGCTTGCCCAGCCCACATGTGCGACTCATGGCCAACATATGCACAGCACAGCGCTAGCGCTAGCGCCACAAAGTGTGAGTCAGCACTGCAACACTAACAACCTTTCCCCAGGCTTCAGCCATGACTCACCAATCAGCACTAGTGTCTCCAAAGCTTCCTGCTCGCCGTTGCTGCTGGTGATGTACACCCCAGCAAACAACAGATCGTCGCCGCCTTGGTCCATGCACAGCTGCAGAAGGGTCCGTGCAATCAGCACGGTGGTCGCGTTGTTCCCCAAAAACAGACTGTCAAGGTCCACACCTGAGCCCAGCCCCAAGCCCTGGATGCTGAAGCCAATCTCAATACCAGTGGCACCAGAGGACCCCTGCTCAAAGGTTTGGATGCTGAGAGACCCAGAAGCGGGCAGAATCTGCTCTAGCGCTGTTGTGATGGCATTTTGGAAGAGTGTGAGGCGCTCGATGAGCTTTGTTGGGTCGTGCAGGGCTGTCACGTCGTCACTGCTGATGGTGTAGAAGTAGCTGGAAGAACCTGCACACACGCGCAAGGCAGTTGGCAGTCGAGTGGCAGACATGAGTCAGCAGGAGAGGTCAGGAAGCCACACAGTTGAAAACATTGCACCACTGCTTGTCACGCACGTGAGTGCTACAGCTATTGCTGTACAGCACGGTGCTATCGACAGCTGCTAGCCTTCCTTATGTGTGCTATTGCCCCACTTCTCAACTTCCGATGCTCAGTGAGACCGGCCTAAAGCTATCGCCTGCCTGTCCACAGCGATACGTATGGTGCGCATGGAGGGTTGGCAGCAGGCGTACAGTGACGGCAGCAACATAACTTGCAGTCCAAAACCAACAGCGACGCAAGCAGGTACGAAGCAGAAACTCACCAGGATTCAGCAAGTTGGGGACCGTGCCAGGGGCTGGCAGGGCAAAGAAGGACCGCTTCCTCAGGGCATCCACGCCTCCCCTGAACATGCACCGGGGTCCGTCCACCGTCTCCTCGTAAATACCGCCCCAGCACACATTGCTGTTGTCACAGAGCTCCTGGCACTCGTTGAGATCCAGTGCAGGACGCCACTCTCCCGCGCCCCGGGCAAAGGTGCGCGCGTCCACGCCGATGGTGGAGCCAACCCTCTCCCATGCAACTGCTTGGTCCGGGTCGGGAATCGCACAGCGCGCGTAGAGGCCGGACGCGAGCGTCTTGCTGCGCACAGCTGGCGCTGATTGCGCTGACGCGCTGCCGCTGCTGGGTACTGCCGCTGCCTGGCCGATGGTGACTGTGCGTGTAGTGCCAGGCACGGCACGCTGCGCACGTGGGGAGGATGTACGGGCGTTTCCACCGCTGCTGTGAGCGGTGGTGGGGTTGGCACCCTCGCCGTTGATGCTGGAGACGGAGGTGAGCGTGCTGGGTGGCAGCTTGTAGAAGATTTGCGCTCCGGTCCACAACTCGTCCGCAGGCGGTAGTGTGGCCGTCGTGCACGTCTTCGCGTCCGCATCAAACTGCGCAAAGCAGCACTGGTCCGGCGTCTCGGCGCACTGCGCGAGGCAATCCTGCAAGGTTTCTATGCCAGAGGCTGGGATCATCGTGTTGATGTCGGTGCTGGTGCTGAGCTCAAGGGAGAAGTACGCTTGGCCTGCTTCGGGGGACAGCTGGCTCTGCATAGGCACACACCACTCGATCCCTGTAGTGCCCTTACTGAAGGTACTGCCCTTGCTGGTGTAGGAGGGTCCGACTCCATCAACTGGGGTGTAGAATGTGGCATCGGGGCAGGGCTGGCACTCTGCAAGGCCTCCGGGCTGGTAGGTGCCGTAGTCACAAGGCAGGCAAGGGGCAGAGCTGTTGGCACGACCCTTACCAGGGAGGCACACTGCAACACAGGAGCAGCAACACAGGGCGGACGCGTTTTGTCAGTGCCATTGGCTGTGTGGCCGAAATTTGCGCATGTTGACATGTTTGCAAAGACGCAATGGACAGTGCCCATCAGACCTGCAGATATGCAAGGCAGGGTTTACGATCCAGCTGCAGCTGTGCTGTACGGTGCACATCGCCAGGCATGCTTGCTCCCTTGGGCCCATCTTGACAGGCCTGCTGCACCCCATGCAGCCATAGCGCAGCACAGCATGCACTCACCAGAGCAGTCTGTCAGGACCACACTCCCAGACTCCTTGGTGGTCGACCCCTCAGGACACTTCGCACACTGAGCAGCAATAGAGTCCCCGCCGCCATAGTACCCTGTCGGGCACTTCAGCACACTCAGCTCCAAGATGGCTCCCTCAGTCATCCCTGTAAGGTCTGCCTGGTACATGTCACCGTTCCCAGTCACGTTGGCAACCACCACGCCATGGCCGTCGGCCACAAGACAGTGACCGACGATCTGCTGTCGGTCGGGGTTGTCTTCTGTGGTGCGGCCTTCGGGGCATTTCTTGCAGGGCCTCCTGCTGCCCCTTGCTGCATAGAACCCTGGAGAGCAGCGGCTGGCACCTGCAGGAGAGGAAGGTCATGGTACGGTAGCCACACACAGTGCATCAGACAGCAGCCAGGGAAGCCATGCACATGCTACGTCCTTGTACAAGGACGTAGCCCACCCACACAGGGCCCTACACTGACTGATCATGATACGCATGTTTAGCCACTAGTCATGTCAAGCCGCAGAGGGCCTCTGCTTGTGCCAGCTGCATCAGTCAAAACTGCCATATGTCTACAGTGTACACCCCCAGCAATATGATGTTAGCTGAAAGCACTGCAGGACCACCAACATGGCTTGTTTCAGTGGTGGCCAGCTGCCTGATCATGAGCTTTCACACAGTCCAGAACTTCATCAGGGGTCCACCTGGAGTGGCAGCACTGGGGCCTCAATCTTTTGAGATGACAGGTATGCATTTCATTCAACAGGCACAACCCACACTCACCTTCACTGGCATAGCCGTAGCCTCCAGGGTTGATGCAAGCATCCGCAGAAGTTGCTCCTGCAATCTGGTCGGTGATCATGTTCCTAGGGCAGGGCTTGCAAGGGGCAGCAGCCCAGCCGTACACCCTACCGGCGGCGCCATAGGTGTTGGCAGGGCAGTCCTTAGCGGCATAGAGGTTCTTGCCGACTGCGATCATGCCCTGGCCGGCCTCAATGACTGCAGGAGGGAAAAGGCAAGGAGGCAGCAGGTCGAGCCTTGAACATTGAATGAGAGAGGAGTTTGTGTATGCTTCCGGCGCAGTCCTGCCTTTGCAGGCTGTCCTCAGTATCTGTTCCAACTGGACGGGAGCAGTAAAGGGACAGCTAGAGTAAATCTTGCAGAATCTCTCAATATGGCCAGAACAGCGCTCGTCACTCGAGTGAGTCACTCACAGCATGAGGTTGAAGTGGCCCTGACGCGTGAGCTGTTGGCTGCCAGTGGGTTCTCATCCAGTTCCAGAGCATCGCTCCTGATGCCTTCACCACAGGGTGTGCAGCTCCCAGCCCTGGGGTCCGAGTGTATCAGCCACCCCTCCCTGAAAAATCCAGTGTCACAGGGGGTCATCATGCCCCCTGACAGATAGTAGCCAGGAGGGACCGCTGCAGCAGCAGGGCAGGGGAAGGTCGACAACAGCGGCAGACAGGAATCATGTGAGGGCGGTTTAGAAAAGCAGTAATGCCAAAACCCTGCCGTGAGGTCATGCACGTGAGTCAGCACCCTGACCCGTGCATCATGCTGGTCAGCCAGCAGCTGCAACCTTGTCTTGCACTCTCAATCACACACTGGCACACTCACGGAACGCTAGCTAGCTGACAAGCAAGCATCGCATGCATGCTTACATGTATGCCCTATGCTTGCACACAGGCATTTATGCTGTACTCACCACACTCCTCAATGGACTTTGCTCCCAAAACCCGGGTGACGGTGCCAGACGGGCATTGGGCACAGTAGCCACCAGCTGAGTAGTAGCTGAGCCCGCACATTGTTGCATCAGGCAGGCCGTTTGTAGAGTTCTGCTGCAGCACAGGGATCGCCTGCACACTGCCGTTGATGGCTGGTATGTTCTGGATACCATACCCCGGCACCACTTTGCTGCACTCAGAAGCCAGCTTGGCCCCTGCACCAGCTGTGGTGATGCCCCGGTTGCAGGGCAGGCACTTTTGGGCAACGGCAGCGTCAAAGGCTTCATAGTTCTCGCGGTAGAAGCCCTGGGGGCAGGTCCGGACCAGACCCTGGCTGACAAACCTGCCTGGGGGAACCTCTGCAGCAGCAGCAGCAGCAGCAGCAGCAGAGAAAGGCGGCAACTTGTGAGGCAAACCTTACAGGTTCGGGTGAGGCAAAGTGCATATGTTCTTGCTGCAGGGCTAAGTGAACTGCTGGTCTGTATATGTCTGCAAAGCGCCGTGGCTGGAGTTGCTGAATGCCATGTGCCAGTTGCTGTCTTGTGTGCTGCCCCTCAGCGACATCCTCATCTACACCTTCATCACTGCAGACGGCTGTTGACAGCCAATCTCTCCACCCCCTCCCTCCTCCCCCCTCCCACCCTCTTCTCCTCCCTCCTCCTCCCTCCCTCCTCCCTCCCCTCCTCCCTCCCTCTTCCCTCCCCCCCCTTTCCCCCCTCCCTCCCTCCCTGCCTCCCCTCCTCCCTCCTCCTCTCTCTATTCAGCAAGACACTCACGGCACACAGCCCTCTTGCTGAGTCGCTGCCCAGGCGTTAGTGTCGACGTTGCCGCCTCCTCCAGGCCACCCTGGCACCTCAGGCACTTTGTAAGCCTGTTGTAGGCAGGGGCATACTCGGACCTGGCACATGCCGTGGCCGCTGTGGGCGCTGTCATTGCATAGCCAGCGGGAGCAACGCAGTCGACAGCGCTGCGGGCGCCGGTGTTGCGGGTGACAAGGCCGGCGCCGCACTCAAGCTGAGCGCCCCTGCTGGTGGGGTTTTCCGCCTTGTCGCCGCCAGGGCAGTAGCTGTTGGCGGGGCACCTTGTGCAGGAGGTGGCTGCTGTGCTGTTCTCAAAAAAGCCCCTGGGGCACACTGCCGGGTCAGCAACGTGGGTAAGGAAATACAAGGAGTGGCACACATGCGGTCAGGCGACAGGAGCGCATCAACCCAGCTGCAGTGCCGGCTTCGTCCACAAGAGTGAGTCATTTTTGTGGCTGCTGCTGCTGCTGCTGCGCTGCAGCCTAGAAGGTCCAATGACCAAGAGCAAAATCAACCACAGCGCTCCTCCCATGCTGCAGCCACACCTGACTTGCAGCAGCAAGCCGTACGCACGTCTGTTCCTACAGAGGTTTTTCGGAAAGCTGAAGCAGCCACTGGATAGGCCTCATGCGCCCTGCTGCCTCAGTCACCCTGCTGGCCCTGGGTCGCCTGCTAGGGTTGGGGTTTAGGGTCTAAACCTTACACCCTGCTAAACCCTAGGTCACCCAGCGCTGACCCTGCTCACCGCACTGGATGATGTTCTGCTGCCCGCTGGCATCCACCACAGGCTCGTAGTTGGCCATGCAACGCAGGCAGGCCCAGCGCTGGGCGCCCTGGATGTTCCTGACCACACATGCACCTTCCTCGCATTTCTGAATGGTGGCCCGGCAGCCGTTGCTGTTTGACAGGGAGTCCTGCATGAGGATGCGTGCTGGCAAGCTGATAGCCTGATGGAGACAAGGCAGCAGGGATAGGGAGGGGAGGCAGGGACAGGCCGGTACATGCACTGCTGTTAGTGGTTCATAGGGAGCTGCTTGAAGCGGAAGGGGGGTTGCTTGATCGACTGCAGGGGGTGCTGGACTCGACTGCAGACCACTTGGCTGCATATGTTACGTCATGACTCATCACGGCATGCCATGCTGTGTTGTGCACAGACATGTGTGGGGGCCCACACAGGATGGGCATGAAGTTTTGAGAGAGTTGCTGCTTCTGGCCGCAGTGGTGTGGCACATTGCAACGTAAGGACAGCAACTGCAAGAGGCCAGCCTGTCGGGACACGTGTGCCCATGTGACAATGTGGTGCTGAAGAGTGGTTGCAGTAGGCACTGGCTGCACTCAGGAGGCAGGTACGTGCATTGCACGTATGTTGACTCTCTCTCTCCCTCTTGTTGCTGCTTACCTCAAATGCTGTGGGGCGGACCGCAGCTGCTGAGGCACACATCAGTGACACCAGCATAGCCACCAGCAGCTGCATCCTGTGCTGTATGCTGGTGGTTGTGGCCATACTTTAGGGCTGCTGCAGCTGATTAAGCTGAGCACCTCGCCAGTTTGTGCAACGTGTGCTGTCCAGCGGCTGCAGATGCTGCTGTTGAGCCCACTCACACCCTGCAGCTCCGAAAACACAAGGGTCCCCACTACTGCGCGGTCACTGCTAACAGACAGTTGAGAGCTTCCTGGTACCGATCCTCGTGACAACAGGCTCACAACCTCAACAGGCTGCAGCCCAGCAGCATTGCCGGTGCGCACTGGAGGGAGGGAGTGGTGGTGAGTGGTGAAAGAAATGAAGAACAAAAGAAATCTACACGCCTCAAAGAAAGTAAGTGTGGGCCACAGCAAAGCAGATGCATACGGAGAGTGTATACGATGGTTTTCATGCTCCGTCGTGCGTATACATGTCGTCCGTGGCCATGAATCAGGACTTTCAAGTACGACAGGACTGCAGAGAGTGTCGCCAAACCAAATAATTAGATACGATGTACCAAATGCGCTATTTTGAGTGCACTAGGCGCGCTGTGCTGCCGTGTGCACAAAGTTCACCATCGTGTTGCGGATCACCATGTGTATGAAAGCCCGTCCCGCAGTCCCGATCGCTCTCGGTTTGTTCATACTGTCAACTTTCTTACATCCGTGCGCTTGACAGTTGCGCCGACTGGAGAATCACCTTCATTGGGGCCAGCCACTGTACATGACGGCAGCAGTCTCAGGGATCTTGTCTTGCCTTAGTGCGATCGCATGTAGCTTTGGGCGCTCAGCAAGCAGTATCGTGCTAAGTGCAATGGAACTTGCCTTGTCAGAGGCAAAACCTACATGGGTGAGACAAGACGCAATGCTACAGTACATGGCACAAGCCAGCAGGTCATAGTAAAAGCCAGGTCGCTGGGGTGATAGGCCTTAAGCGCTTCCAAAACATAATCCTTGTGCATGGGCGCTGGCAGGCCATTCAACAAAGGGCATGGCCATTGCAGCTGGGATCGTCTTCATCAGCTGCACCGAGCAACCGGTTTGCATCTCCGCATGGGACGGGGGCACAAATACTTATGTGTGGCTGGTATCTGATAGTACCGACATGATTGGCTGGGTGATTGTTACAAAGAGCGTACCACACAGCGAAGCAAGCAAAAGGTGAAGTGCAACATACTAGTCAAGCTGAGTGCAGAATCTGCAGGCCAACATGACATGCCACAACAATTGCGAAAAGCTTGACACGCAGATACACGCAGAGACCAGTACCTCATCAAGATAGTATACAAACACCAGAAATGTCATGTACAGGGCAGTCAACACTGTGGAAGGTACAGGTGTGCTGCAGGCCAACAGCAAACACGCAAGCGCCCACAGCAGGTGCAAAGCGTGTCCAAACTGGTTGCATACAAGGTCAACGACACCCAGCCACTCTCCGCAGCCAGAGACACGTCAGCACACGTCGGCATTGACTGCAACCATTGCTGCAATTGGTAAACACCACCGCGGGTGGAGAGGGGAACAAAAAGGGCCTTACCCCTGGAGCCCTGCCCACCGACAACGGCAGCTGATAGACACACAGCAGCACATCGCAACGCACAGCACGGCCACGCGTCCGCTTACACAACAGCGACCCCCTGCTGCTGCTCCTGCTGCTGACCCGCCCGCCGACCCAAGCTCAGTCCGCTGAGCTCCTGATCAGACCCAACCTCTGCATCCATGCCCTCCATGGCCTCTGCATAATCTGCATAGTCGTCCGCCAGGCTATCCAGGTCCTCCTCATCAGTTTCATCTGCTGGCAGGGGCTCGGGGCTGTCAGAGTACGAGGCCGGGACCTTGGTGGTCCATGGCACGGTCTTCTTGCCGTCCTCTGAGGTGCACACACCCTGGTCTGTGTCGCAAATGGGGGCGTCGTGGGGGCAGCAGTGCTGGTTGTCGCCGCAGCCCACGCCATGGCGCATGGGGCAGCAGTCGTGCCTGCACAGGGACAGGAGAGCAAGAGCAGCAGCGACATCAGCAGTGACATGCCATCCATGATGGGGCGCAATCAGAGTCTACTTCCTGTCGGCTCTGCGACAAACGATCTCTTTTAGAAGGCTGCTCGCTGACACCAAGGCAGCTCTATGCGGCAAAGGCACGCAGTGGTGCAGTCGCTCTGAGCTGCCGCTGCCCAAGCGTCACGATTGTGCCTGTGAGGTCGATAGGCAGCCTCTGTGTGCTGGCATAGAGCGTGCAGGGGCAGCATGCATGCAATCCCACGGCATTGACAGCATCCCACAAAATGATGCTACAAGGACGATATGACACAACAGGCTGGCCTTACCTAATGCAGAAGAGGTTGAAGAAGAATGGCCAGTTGCAGCTGCAGGTGCTGCCTGCCGCGCACTCCGACCAGCCAAAGGCATCACACATCAGGGGCACCCGGGGGTTAGGGTGCTCCTTGACGGGGTAGGAGGCTGTGGAGGCAATGCCACACAGCCCACCCTTGCCCACACCAACCTTCAGCTTGAAGTAACCTTGTTCACCCCAAGAACCTGAGTAAAACCACAGGCATGTGTGAACAATTCAGCATCGTGTGCATGAGGTGTGAACACACAACATACATTGTTACGATACATCCTGACTGTCCTGCTGAGTTGACATGGCTGGTGGCAATCATGTGTCAAGACATGAACGATAAGACATCTCTGCACACCCCGTCAGCAACTGCCCTCTCCAGACAGTAAGATGAAGCACAGTCCACCCGAAACTTCACACACCCCTCACCTCCCCAAGAGTTCTTCACGAGCCAGTAGTCAGTGTTGGTCTTCTGGTCTGTGCCATAGCCAACCAGCAGCACACCATGGTTGAGCTCCTCGCAGCAGGTGTCGATCACACCACCCCCGTAGAACTGCATCGCAGGGCTGGCGCAGATGCCAACGGCAATGGGCTGCTGGGAGGCCGCCTGCCTGAGAGCATGCTCATTGTCCTTTGGCACATCCTCGTAACCGTCGATGGTCACGACATGCCTGCAAACAGCATATGCAGCAGCAACACACATAACAGCTTTGCTCAGGCGTGCATGGCGCTGGCGGTTGCATGGAATCTAGCAGGGCTGGTACGAGTGCGCTGCAACACGGACCCACGCATCCTGATGTAACTACAGAGTAGGCCAAACGCACAATGCTGCAAGCCCATGGGTCCATTTGCCTGTCTTTACGCCACTGTCAAGTTGCAAAAAAGCGTCAGGCTGTTGTGACTGTGCTAATCTGGCAGCATGTGCACCAATGGCTGCACTGTGACCAGCAGCAGGGCCCTGCCCTGGCCGCCTATGCCCCTGCCTGTACACAGTGCACTGTGCCCCGTCTACCCACCTGTCCTTCTGCTTGCGCGCATTGCACCACATGCCAAAGCCCCAACCGGAGTAGTAGCCCCAGTCCTCCTCTGTGTCAATGCCGCCATTCCTCTTCACCCACTCAAAAGCCCAGTCCATCAGGCCACCACCACAGCCTGCAGCACAACAAGGAGCACATACAAACGTCAACAACATCACCAATATCCCATGTGTTCTCAGCAGGTGTTTGCTTTGCATACCAGCAAGCTGCATACAAGACTGCAAGTGACAGCGTCAGCATGCCTGCGATGCTGCATCCAACTGCGGCAATCAAGTGGTGTGCGCACGGATGCATGGAAGTTTGTGCTGCAGGCTTCAGCGCCACATACACCATCTGCAGCCACCAGGGTCTGTGAGCTGCTTTCAATCAAACACCACAGGAAAGGAAAGCGTCCTGACACAAACCTGCATTGCCTGTCTCTCCATCACAGTCCACCTGCAGCACGTACATGACCCGCAGACATTGGCAGCACGAGTTGCGTCTCCAGTGGTGCTTTTTACCCTCTGGTGTGACATTCTTGCAAGACAGCTGTGCCAATCATTCCGCTGCTACATCACTTGCATGCGTTCAAGCAAAGCAACTGTTAAAGCGGCAGCATAAGCTGCTAACTGGGAGAGAGAAACCCTGCTGCAGCTGCCAATGACTGCTGACACTGCTCAGCCCTTGGAGCAGGGGCAAGTCACACTGCCACACTACTTTGCATGTGTGCCGGCGCACTGGATTACATCTGGACACAGTTGACCTGGCGCAAGTATCGCAGCAACAACCTGTCCTGCCGCTCTGCTCAGCACCTTGTCAAACGCAAGCCCCAAGCCGCTCACCAGCTCCTGCTCGCTGAGGCTGACCAGCTCGCCAGTCTTGATGGCATTGACGCCCTCGATGGCACCAGTGGCGGAAAAGGCCTGCAGCAGAAAGCAACGCCGGACCGCACGTCAGCAGCCCAGCACCTGTGTTGCGGCAACACTGGGCCTGCGGCAGTAGTGCTGAAGCAAAATATGCTCTGCAGGAATGCTCAGTACCCTTACTGATGCACACTGGCATCCGGTGTGCTGTTTCACAGTAGGTGTGACGGAAGCCGCAGCAGTATTCGCATAGTGCGCGCTAAGGACCAAGGGCTTTGGCACACACACCATGCAGCGCCTGCAGTACTTCCTTTGCCTGCAGTACCACTCACCCAGCAGCTGCCGCAAGCGCCCTGGTTCTTCACTGGTGTGACGACATTCTTCTCGCGCCAGTCCATGGAGGCGGGAGGATCCACATCCGCATACCTGAAGGGAGTGTCGCCGTTGGACTCCTTGCGGCTGCAGACAAAAAAAGGACACATGCGGTTGGCGCAGCAGAAGCCACAAGCGACAAGGATGTCAGACAGCGTGACTGGACTAGCATGTAGCTGACTGCACCCCACACAAGATGGGTGGCATAACCTAACAGGGCTGAAAAGTGTGCAGGGCTGAAAGCTGTGCACCATCACCACTCACAGAGTGCGTGCCTACTCAACATCTCTGCTGAGCACGCCGTATCCAGCACACAAATGGCACATGCTAGGGCTGTCAACGCGTCAAGCTACTGGGGGGGGTACTCAGCAACATCTACAATGGTGTCAGCTGCATGGATGCACCCCAGCATATATGAGGAACGATCTGAATGCATACCTTTGCAATGCTGTGGGGCCCTGGAAACCCAGCTTCTCCTTAGAGAACTGCTCCCAAGACATGTCTGCGTACGCATTCAGCTCCAGCTGCACACAGCAGTAGCAGCATCAAGAACTGACCACGGGAGTTGATGGATCCAGCAATGCATCACGCGCCATGCTTCTTTCAGGTGATCCACCAGTGCCAAGCTGAAATTCTGAACAAAGGCCGACACAGGTGCTTCACCATGCAACTGTCTCAGAGATGGGTGTTCCCTTGTGTAAGAGCTGCTGCTGGTGGCTGGCGGGGCATGCTGCTGCTGGGGTGTTTCAAGCGCACCTGATGGGAGGGATGGGCAGCGTTGTAAGTATGGATGAACGCCACATTGGACTTGAAGGCGTCAAACTGAGCAGCAGTACCCTGCAGACGTGACAGACAGAGTGTCTTGCACCATGACCCTGGTGGGTGTGGCTGTTGCAGCAACACGATCAGTGTCCACCACTGGAAGTGCCCAGTCAGCATGGACACCCTGGCGGCATACCCACCTCCTCCTTCCCATGCAGCTTCATCCAAGCACCGTAAGCTGCACTGGGGTTTGCCTGAACGCGAACAGCACACATGGAACACAGGGGCAGGGCGTAAAGAGGAGTTTCCACCATGCTGCTGATCAGCAGAGCGTCACCAACCTCTCTAGCACGCCACACACCTTGGCCAGCTGCAAGAGATCAGCACGCACGTATCCAATGCATGCTAACAAGCACGCAAAAGCCAGGAAGGCCCGTCGGACTGGCATGGCTCTACGTGGACAAAAGATTCCTCCTCTGCCGAGAAACAAACGGGCCACAAGCTGGTTCAACAATGCTGTTTTTGCAACCTTTTGCCCTCTGTGTTGAACACTGTTCCCCATCCTTCGGCACAGTATAACACGACAACTGCCGGTTGACCTTCTGGTTGAGACAGGACATACAGGGAGTAATCTACGACCGTCCTTCCTGGTCCACCCCCATCCCTCACTGGAAGTACTCCTGCACATTTGTCTGATCCATCCAGCGTGCACCCAGGGACTCGGGGACCCCGCGAAGGGGGGTGGGGGCCCCCCGGAGTTCATACGGTAGAAGGGTCCAGGCACACTGACTGCAGGTGCCGGACATCCGCCGTGATGAAAGCTTGTGAAGGAGGTGCATTGGGGTGTTGGGTGTACCCGGGCCCTGAGTGGGGCTCAAAAGCTGCCACATGCAGGGCGAGGTGTAGGGATTGAAAGGAGGGACGTGGCGTGCTGGGCCAGAGGATGATGTTGGTCCCCAAACAGCACGGCAATGCCATGGCTGCCGCGCCAGCGTGTACCACCGCTGTAGGCCGCTGCAGGAGTTACTTCGCAATCGAAGTGAGGCCAATGTGCTATTTCAGACAGTGAAGGAGACAGTGTGCTGCCCCTGCCAATGTGCTGCCCCTCAGAGCTGACTCCTGTTGCTGCTGCTGGACGATTTGCTTGCAGCGCTGCTGGGGCTGCTGCCCGAACAAGTCTGCAAAATGCCATGTTCAGCCTGTAGTGCCACTGACTGCAGTGCAGTCAGATGGCTGCAGCTGCCAGGCGCCCTGCAGGGCACCCTGCGCCCCCAGCTGCGGGGGCAAGAAGCTCCGGCGGTGTTGCGCCAACCGGAACGTTTGTGGTGTAGGGCAGCCACAAGCACAAATGTCCAGCCTTCTCCTACAGTGCTAAGCACACAGCCTCTGGCATTTCCGCTAGTACCATCCTTCTCTACTCACCCCAGCCAGGTATGTGCTGCACAGGCCCTCTGGTCGGACCCCAACACTGGGTGCAAGCGTTGCAGCGGCAGCATAATGTCTTTCAGGGTCTGCTCTTCAACCGCTTGCACACCGGTTCTTCGGGTCCTTGTGGGTTGCCAATAAGATGCGCATGGTGCGCACCTGCTGACATGACGCTGAAATGTTTGGTGAGCACAGCCTGTCCTAAGGAGGTAGCAGGGTGTAAGCTACCACCATGTCTAAGCCATGAGACGGGGGCGGACTGCATCCAGTGGCGGGCAAAGCTTACATGCCACCCGCAACTTCAGGGAAAAGCCAGAGGGTAGATCATATATGGTAGATCACTCTGGCAGAGAGAACGCCAGAGGTACGTTCAAGGTGCTGGTGCAGGCGGCTTAGCACCGTGCTGAGCATGCACATGTGCTTTTGTACAGAAGCAGTGGTTCCACATGTAACTCTGGTTGCCGCTAGAGTTGGCGCGCACACAGCCTAGCAGTAGTTACACCTTTGTTGCCTCTGCCAAAAGCATTGCTTGGAGCCCATACGTTGCTGTGCCAATGGGGCGGCCAGTGAGCACCGGTGCGGTGTTCACGGCACATGCCATGATGGTAACTTGACACCAGACAAAGTTGCTAGTATGGCAGCAAACGGTGTGCTGGTCAGCCTGAGCAACACATGCTCAAATACTTTGGGGTTTTCAGTTTACTTGTGTGCTGGTGCCACTGGTGGTTTGCATGTGCACGTGGTGGTGGGTCTTACCGTGGATTGGGTGACGTAAGCTGGCTTAGTGACGATGGTGGGCTGCCCTGCTGTGTTGACCGGCTGGTGGTGGGGAATCAAGGGCTGTGAAAGGCTCAAAGGTTGTGTATTCACCCCGTCAAACAACTCTCATTGCAGACTGACAGAGATGACTCATCTGCCACTCACTCCACTGACCAGCAGCACATACGTTCCATCCTTCCTTGATGAGCAAACAATTACGAGTGGCAACCGTTGCAGTTCCAACCAACATTGAAGTCCCTCCTATCAACGACGACAGTGAGCGTGTACGCCAATATACTGCCTGTAGTTGAGGAAGACGCCTGGACACCGCTACGACTTCACCTACGGCAGGTGACAGACAAGTTTGATGTCCTGAAGCGCTGCCATGGCCGTGCGTGTATCAACCTGGCCAGAGCAGGTAATTCAGTTGGTGTATGTCCACAGAAATGCTGCTGCATGTGCAAGGAGCGTTTGCTGTGCCAGTACGAGGGTGTATGACTTTTGTAGTGGGTTTTGTTTAGAAGCAAGTCCCACTTTCCAGTGCAGCATGCACCCAGCTGGGCTCCAGGCACGTGCAGCAGCAAACCAAGACAGTATCGTGCATCCGGCAGGTCCCTGACAGCACACTCAAGAGGTTAATACCGCTGTTGCATGCTGCACTCCCAGGTGTCCCAGGTGCTCCAGCTTGTTGTGGAGCACTGCCCCAGCGCCAGGGACCCAAGGCTTGTTTGCACCCTCCTGGAGCTCAGCACAGGCTGCAGGAAACTTCTTCAGCAAACACGGGGCCAGTGCAGGGTGCAACTGGAGGCAGTGCATGTGCGGCAGTGCTCAGATTTCGTCACGTGGCTGAGATCTCACCCAGGCCTGGTCAAAGAGCTGGTGCTGCTGGGCGCCAACCCTGCACCGCCCTATTCAGGCTATGATGACTACAGCATCTATGCACCATATGGAGGCAGCTATGGTGGCTATGGTGGCTATGGCTATGGTGGCTATGGCTATGGTGGCTATTATGGTGGCAATGCACCATGCCTTCCCGATGTCATCTCCAAAATGCTTGCCACTGGCTTTAGCCTGTGCACTGTGCAGGCAGCACAGCAGGTGGCAGGAGCTTCTGTGTTGAGCGCTGGACCCCTGCCCCTGCGCCTGCACAGAGTGGCCATCAGGAACCCTGACAGCCGCGCAATATATGGAGTTGATGGCATCCCTCGTACCTTCGCATCTGTGCCTCTGCTGGGTGCACTGGCAGCAGCAGGTGTTCAGCGCTTGGAGGTTGATGTGACCCTGGCTGCGGCCGAGAAGGCAGTTGCATCCTCACTCAGCACACTCACCACATTGCAGGAGTTGGTGCTCACTCTGTCCCCTGCATCGTATCAGTACGAAGACCGCCCCAGCACAGGCAGGCTCTGCACAGCCCTGCACCCACTGAGCAAGCTGACACGGCTTGAAGCACTGGTCAACCCTGGTGCTGCATGCAACCTGCCACCATCCCTGCGAGAGCTGGAGCTCTTGGCGAGGCCACCTGTACGCGACTCCTACCGCATGAGACCACCATGGACCGCGGCAGAACCAGAAGTTCAGCCGGACCAGATCGGACTTGCAGACCTCAGCCACCTAACCGCCCTGACCCACCTCACCCTGCGCAACACTGAACCCGACACAGATGCCATCTGGCACCCTGCCCCCGTGGATACCAGCATAGCAACCAGTGTGCTGGAGGTGTCCCTGCCAGCAGACCTGCAGCAGCTGAGGGTGTTTGGCTACGCTTGCATCTCGGGCCTTCACAGACTGGGTCGTGCTGAGGTGAATGCCTACGCGCCATGCGACTTGGACATCCTGCAACAACTGGCGCCCCTGCAGCACCCGTGGGCTCTGGAGCTACGTGTCTGCTTTCACAGGCACCGCCGCCGCTGCCCTAGCTCCGACAGCGACATGTCGGACTCTGATGACGAGGATGATGATCCATACGAGGCGGGCCTCGAAGCAGTGCAGGAGGCGCATGCTGTGGCTGCATCAGCGCTGGGATTCAGCAGCCACCTGAGCAGCTTGCTGATCAGGGACAGCTTGCTGATCAGGGAAACTGGAAGTCCTTGGAGCAGCATCCCTTGGTGCGAGGCGGTGGCGGGCCTGCAGCACCTGCAGGAAATCTGCATTGCAGAGGCGATCCCCGAGCCCCAGACCCTCAGGCACCTCAAGGCGCTGCCAGCACTGCGCAGCCTGACTTTCAGGGACGATTCACCGTCTGAGGCCATGGCTGTTAGCCTCCTGTCGGACCTGACAGGGCTGCAGGAGCTTCGCATGAATTGTGGCAGGATGAGCTCAGTTGCTGTGCTGGCGGGTGTGTCTGCGCTGACGGGCTTGAGCAGGCTGGAGCTGTATGGGTGGGACCACGATGTGCGGATGCGGGACGATGAGCTGCCCCTGTTGCTGCCACTGCAGCGCCTGCGTGTGCTGTACCTTGCGCCCTTGTGGCACTGCTCAACTGCTGGTTTGGACCACCTGCGCCAGCAGCTGCCGCTCCTGCAGGGGTGGGTTTTTTCTTGAGCACTGAATGACCCCATGGTCAGGCTGCATGGTGCTGGCAGGGTGAGGTTGCTGCGGCACGCAGTGATGGTGGTGACGCGCGCTGGCAGCAGCTGCGGACAGTGGGGCCAATGCCCAGGACTGCACGCAGATTGGATTGCGGTGGTGATTTGTGTGTGTGCGCTCCCACTGCTGGGCGTTGCTTGGCTCAATTCCCTGTTGGCTGTGTTCTGTGTGAGCTCATGCAGGGGCTGTAGGCTGCCCCAAGGGCTGGCAGGCCTGCACGCACAGTGTGTGAGTCCAGCTGACACACACCAGCACACCAGTCATGTCCCACACATGTGAACAGCAAGGGCTTGACTATGTCTGGAGGGATGCATCCACGGCAACGTTCCTGGCAGGCAGCAGAGCATGGGGTTCCAGACTTGTACGTGTGCTTGTCGGTGTGTGAAAATGTTGAGGAGGTACAGGAATGCCTGGAAACATCATGGCAATGATGGCACAGCATAACCGGGCACAGTTGCACACTGTGATACATGCCGTGTAGGTCACAGGGTGGCCACAACGTGCCACACACTGCAGTTTGCGAAGGGGGTCTTGACTCCACTAGGTACATGTAGCAAGTGTGATGGCAGACGTGTACCCCTGTGCATGCCGGGCATTGCCCTGGTCTCTCTTTGTTGAAATATGTCATGTGTGACATGACTAACCATCCACTCCACTCAACCAGCACTCCAACAGTTTGCAACATCACTGAGCGACAATGCAAACTATCTCAAGCAGTAGAAAAGACTTCAGACATGTACAACCAATCCTGTCCCAATAGACGCTGAGCGCGCAATTGTGATTCTGCTCGTAGTTCATAGGAGCACCCGGTTTGCTGCCATGAGTAACTTTCTGTGAAGTTCTGTAAAGGTCCAGTCGCTCCATGATGGTCCAACGTGCTCAAAGCTGGGCAGAACAGGTGATTTGATTTAGTTGGTACATCAGCAGTGCTTCGATAGTGCTGCTGTAGCTCCCACCAGCAGACATCCAGCGTCTTCTTGACGGTGTCTGCCCCCAGAATCCGTTACGTAACACTGTTGTGCACTTGCAGCGTGCGTGCTGAAAAGCTGTCACTTTGGAGCAGCGTCACGCACTAGCTTGCCAGGGATCCAGTGCATCAGAGGTACCGATGAGAACAACTTCTGCTGCTGCATGTGCACCCACAGGTGGCCGAGGTTTTCCAGCTTGTTGTGGAGCACTGCCCCAGCACAAGGGATCCAAGGATTGTATGCACCCTCCTGCAGCTCAGCACAGGATGCAGGAAACATCTGCAACAGACACGGGGCCAGTGCAGGGTGCAACTGGAGGCAGTGCATTTGCAAAAGAGCTCAAAATTCCTCACGTGGCTGAAGTCTCATTCAGGCCTGGTCAGAGAGCTAGTGCTGCTGCAGCACAACCCCCCAGAAGGCGGCTGCGACTGTAATGATTGCACCCAGCTCAGGGCACCCTGCTTGCCGGATGTGATGTCATACATGCTTGCCACAGGCTTCACCCTGTGCAGCATGCAGGCAGCGCTGCAGGTGCCGGGTCCTGCTGTGCTGGGCGCAGGACCTGCAGCAGGGCCTCTGCCCCTGCGCCTGCACAGGGTGGCCATCAGGAACCCGGAGCGCTACCCTGCCTTCCATGATGATAGCTTCGTCACTGTGCCACTGTTGGGTGCGCTGGGAGCAGCAGGTGTTGAGCGCTTGGAGGTTGATGTGACCATCGGCGCCGCCGAAAAAGCCATTGCAGCCTCAATCAGCACACTCACCACATTGCAGGAGTTGGTGCTCACTCTGACCCCTACATCACCTCAGTACAAAAACCGCCCATCCACTGGCAGGCTCTGCACAGCCCTGCACCCACTGAGCAAGCTCACACGGCTTGAAGCGCTGGTCAACCCTGGTGCTGCATGCAACCTGCCACCATCCCTGCGCGAGCTGGAGCTCTTGGCGAGGCCACCTGTACGGGACTACTACAGGCGCTATTCAGATGAGGATCTTCCAGCACCAGACCTTCAGCCAGACCAGATTGGTGTTGCAGACCTCAGCCACCTCACCGCCCTGACACATCTGACCCTGCGCAACACTGGACCCGACACAGATGGCACCAGCCCTCTACAGGTGTCCCTGCCAGCAGACCTGAAGCAGCTGAGAGTGTTTGGCTACGCTTCCATCTCGGGCCTTCAAAGGCTTGGCCGTGCTAAGCTGCATGCATTTGTGCCATGTGACCTGGACATCCTGCACCAACTGGCACCCCTGCAGCACCCCTGGGCTCTTGAACTACGTGTCTGCTTCCGCCAGTGCAGCCGCCGTCCTGACCCCTACTGGCGCCGGCGCTCCCGGAGTCCCATGTCGGACTCTGACGAGGATGATGCACCATACGAGGCTGGCCGTGAAGCAGTGCAGGAGGCGCATGGTGTGGCTGCGTCAGCGCTGGGATTCAGTAGCCACCTCAGCAGCCTGCTGATTGAGGACTGTGCAGGCCGCCCGTCGTCCCCCTGGAGCAAGATCCCCTGGTGCGAGGCTTTGGCGGGCCTGCAGCACCTGCAGGAAGTCTGCATCGCAGGCGCCATCCCAGAGCCCCAGGCCCTCCGGCACCTCAGGCACTGCCAGCACTGCGCAGCCTGACCCTCAGAGACGACTGCCCTCCTGACAGCATGGCAGTGGACATCCTGTCCAAGCTCACTGGGCTAGAGGAGCTGTGCATGGTTTGTGGCAGGATGAGCTCTGTTGCTGTGCTGGCGGGTGTGTCTGCGCTGACGGGCTTGAGCAGGCTGGAGCTGTATGGGTGGGATCATAAGGTGCGGATGTGGGACGATGAGCTGCCTCTGTTGCTGGCGCTGCAGCGCCTGCGTGTGCTGCACCTTCGCCCACTGCGGCACTGTTCCAACGCTGGGCTGGACAGTTTGGGGCAGCAGCTGCCTCTGCTGCGGGAGTTGGTCTTGGACTGAGCAGAGAGCGGCTTCAGGGTCAGGCTGCGCAAGAGGGCATGTGGGAGGTTGCTGTGGCTAGCAGCGATGGTTTTGTGTTGCTGTTAGCAGCGGCTTTGAGGCCAGTCATGGGGTATGTTGGATTGTTGGTGTGCAGCTGCGGCTTGGCTGCAAGTGGGTGTGTGTGCGCGTTTTGCTGCCACTGTGGGTACCAGCTTGGCCCAATTGGCCGCCGGCAGTTTCCTGCAGATGACTAATGCAGGACTGAGGGCTGAGAAGCTGCTTGAATGCATGGAGTCTGAGCCCAACGCGCCTGCGCTACATGGCACGGTCATTCCCGCCATGACCGCAAGGCACCAAGGCCTCAGTATTGGCCAGCTGACCGCATTTACGAGATGCCTTCCGTAGCCAGCGGTGTCGTAGCATGCATGTGTGCTCGCATGTGTTGTTGGCACAGGTGTGCACGCATGCGCATGCAGATGCAGCACCTGACACATGTGTGTGTGTGTGCGTGTGTGTGTGGGGGGGTGTTCTGTCAGCAAAAGTCAATTCGACCCAGCAGGGCGGTCAACAGAACTCTGGCCAAACATCATGTCCGGTATGATGCTTGCATGCTGCATCCGCTGCGTGCACCATGCGGCACGCGCTGTCTGTCGCTGTCACTGCAGCCCAGGCATGCCTTTGCAATGCACAGTGTTGGGTGCTGGGATCTGTTACATTTACTGGCGTTGGCGCAAGCAAAGCACACTGTAAAGTGCACATGTCAAGGTGGCAGGTCTACCTTGAAATGGCTGTGTCCTGCTTGCTCAATATATGACACGTTATGTATTGTTGGCAACCACCAGTGCAAAACTGGATGGCGGAAGGTCTGGTGGACAGCTGGCTGGTACCACCTGGTCTTTGGCACCCTGATGCTGGGTCATACACGAGTATTTGTAGTGCACCAAGCATCAGCTTACTGCTTGCCTAGTGCTTGTGGTCAAGTGCGTGTTGGCCTATTGCTGGATGTCTGATACTGGGTCGTTGCCGTGCCAGGGTGACATTACGATGCTGGGTGCTGTTTGTCAGTTTGACAATGGCTATGCGTCCAGCTGTGGATTATTCACTCCAACCCGTCACATAACTCTCTGACTTCTGACGCCATACGTATCCCAACCACCACCAGAAGTAGTGCACCCCATCACAACAGATGCAACTCGTCTGTGCCGACTGGGCCTGGAAGCGCATGTTCAACATAATACGTGCACGTGCGCAGCAGCCTCATGATCATGCGGCACTCATGACCCATATCACACCATGTCACACCAACTTGTCCTAACAGTACACACAGTCTCTCTGCTGCTGGCGCGCAGCAGCCCAACCAAAGTCATGAGCGGTACCCCAGAAGTGCATGTTGCAGCACCTGTGCGTGGGTCCACGATCCACAGCAACCTGCTTGATCCTGCATTCTACACAGTAGCAGGCACACCTGGCCCTTGACCTCTGCCGCTGCTGGTTGGCGCCGGCTGCGCTGTGCTGTCTGCTTGACTGCTGCCTGCTGCTGCGTCGTGCACAGCTTCACTCTGCGGCTGCTGCTCTGCTGCGGGGTGGATGGTTGCACCAGCAGCCGCTGCTGCTGCTTCCGTGCTGCTGCTGCTGCTGACCTCCTGCTGCTGTTTGGCTCGCTCCTCTTCCTCTTCATTTCGCCCAGCAGGTCGTCAAACATGTCCTTGTTTTTCTCCATGCATTTGTTCAGCGCCTCAAACTGCAGCAGGTGCAGCAGCAATGGAAGCAGCAGGGTGTGCCAACAAAAGTCAGTAAACACAGGATGACCCTGTAATTCACACCACAGGATGTGATTCATGCATGCATCACGCCCCCTCACAAAGGTTGCCTGGGGGCAGAACTGACAGTAGTGCCTGTTGCAAACAGATGCCACCATGAAAATGACGGGGGGACAACCAGGCCGTTTTGGCAGCACCATGTCAGGTGCCGCCTGCTGCTCAGTAGGATCCATTGTAGTGTTTTTGTGTGTCATGCCACCCTCATGATAGAGGAGGTAACATCCCAGAGCTCATCACCGCAGCAGGCCCAACTCCTGACCCCAAACCTTGCAAAAGGTACACGTCCAATGCCAGCACAACTGCTACACTGCACACAGCTTTCAAAACCGGTTTGTCCAAGCACTGCAGGGCTGATTGCACAGATGTTTCATGATTGGGACTGTGCAGCACAGTGCACTGCAGTGTGGCTGGCACCCACCACCAGACTCAGCTGCTACTAGGTGGTCACCTACACAGCTGCCAGTGTGGCGGATGCAGTTGCAGACCTGAAACCTTGCCCTAGCTGTTCCTCACCTCTTTGAGGCAGTCCGCCATCTCTATCTCTCCTTTGTCTGCTTCTCCCACATGCATGAACGCCTGCACACACGACACCCCAACATCAGGCCTACTAGCTCACCGAACTTTGCTGGAGGGTGTGCCAGGGACGCCAGCTGCAGTTGTGAGCACCAGGAGCGCTGCACTACATGCATGCAGAGTGGTTGTGCAAACGCACCTTGAAGGGGTCTTCGCATCCACCCTTCCGCATCATCACACAGAAGGGACACTCATACGCATTGTCAGTGTCTGCTCCTGGGGCGGCTGCTTCTGCTGCTGCATGGGCAAGTATGTCTGCTGTTTGACTCGCTGGACTGGTGTCAGCTTGTTCAGAAGCCATTATGATGTGGTGATGTGAGACGAGCTGTGGAGCTCAGGAAAATCTCCCAGGAAAGCTGACTGACGACAGGCTGGCAGCAGCAGCAGCAAAGTTGCGTTGCTTGCGACCTTCAAGTAATAGAGTGCAACGCCTTGAAAATGCGACTCTTGCTTAGCGAAGGATCGGAGGAACTCTCTGGTCAAGTGTGGTAGTAGATCGTCACTTCTCAACTGCCCGAACTGTCAACACAACATGCATTTCTGACATTCACATCAGGAGACCTCAGTCGTACTACAAGTTGAATAGCAGACTCGCCAGCAAGGCACACCAGGCAGCAAAAGGTGCACAAAATGCAGGCCCTCCACAGGTCCAGTCTAGGCACACATGTCACTGCTGCACAGGTCAGAGCCTGCAGAGCCATACCAGCACCAAGGAGACACCTAGTGGCTGCCAGAGCTGAGGTAAGGCTATCCATGCTGTTGCCAGACTACTCTTGAGACTTGTGTTTGCTTGCCAGGCTCGCCCACACTGATGACCATGGGGGGGAGGGGGAGTGCACATGTGTAGCGGTAGGTGTGGGGGTGGATGCAGGTGTGGGCACACGAGTGTGAGCAGTGGGCCACTACACACTGTGAGATGTGCTTTACGCCCTTCCTGGCAGGCCACCACTGCTGCTGCTCCCCCCAGCCATGGTAAGCTTGTGGAGGAGGCTCAGAAGCTTGTGGACCTTGCCAAGGCAGAGGCACCACAGGTCAGTTGTGAGAAGGGGGGGGCAAGGGCAAGGGGGGGTGGGGAGAGGGGGGGGGCAAGGGGGAAGGGGCGGAGGGAGGGGGGGGGGCAGGGGGGAGGGGGGCAGGGGGAGGGGGGGAGGGGGGCAAGGGGGAGGGGGGGAGGGGGGGGGGGCGGAGATGGAGGACGGGGGAAGGTGGGGAGGGGGCATCCCCACCCGCTGGCCATACACAACTCAAGCGAGTGAAGCCGACCGCCATGTGCTGTTCTTGGGGGGGCCCGGAGGCGAAGCCACAGGTCAGTTGCGTAGTGCAGGTCACAGGTGTTGCCGGAGCGGGCATACTGTGCCACAGAGGTGGTGTTGCCGGCCCCATGCACCAGAGGTCCCTGATTGCCATTGCGCGAGGCCATCCTGCAGGGTCTCGCCGCCACCCAACCCCATGGGGGGCACCTTCCTTGTCACGCTTTTACCATTTATGTGCAACAAAACTGGACATAAGCTGTGCAGTGACAGCCTTGCCATGTGAAGCTAGGCAATGCAAATGGCAGTGTCTCTTACGTGTTAGACACTAAGCTTGACGACAGACGATACAATCATCATGACAGTGACAGTACAGGTGTGTGCTGGTATGCAGGACACAGGCTTGCTCTCTGACCTTTGTGGTGTGGTTTATCTGACACTTCTCATACCTCCACAGGAGCAGCTGGATCAGCAGGCTGAGCTGGTGGCGCAGCTGGGTGAGGCAGCAGGGGCCAACAGGGTGGTGCAGGAGCTGAACGATGGGAACTTCAAGGGCATCACACTTACAGTGAGTAAGACAGGAGGGGCGGGAAGTTCCTAGTAGGTACAATGTGAGCCTCATGTACAACTCATGCAGTGAGATCGTAGGAGTAGCAATGCAGGGGTGCCACCACAAGCCCTGATGAGGTGGCACCTGCTGTGGTGGTGCGTGAATGTGTGCGCCGCCAAAGTTTGGGGAGGTCAGCATTGCACAAACACACTCTCAGCCATGTCAGTGACACAGCTTAACAGGGCACACCAGGCACATCTCAGTAGGTGAAGGCCAATGCGGTAACATTGCACTTGGGCCAGGCTGTGGACGTAAATCGACACAGCATGACACAGCATGTGCTATGTCACGGCAGGCACACCAGTTGCTAGCAATGTGTCTGGGGTCGGGCAAGTGTTTCCATCAAGGGCTCTATCAGACGTTTGTATCGCACACACCATCTGTGGGGGTTCCGCGCAAGACTGACCCAAAGAGCCAGCTTGCTGCCCAAACACTGTCATCAGAATCGGCAAGAGTTGCTCTGTGTCTTTGTGCTTGCCGTGCTGTGCTGTGTGCTGTGACGTGACCAGGGCCGCACAGCGCAGCGCTTCAGGACTGTCATTACCCTGGGTGTCTTGTCCTTCAACAAGTACCAGCCAACAGACCAAATGGTGAGTGGCACTGCAACTGCTGACCAGTAAAGTTCTGCTTGCGGCAGCAGCCCAGTGTGCACTACTGGCAGCAGGGCACACTGTTCAGACATGACGATGCCCGGGTGCCAACGTTGATTCATCCCGCTATGTATCTGGCCTTCAGCTGTGCTGGCCGTTGATCAGCAGGCAGCAGCCACACATGTACTTTTTCCAATGCGCTCAACATGCAGGAAACGTAGTCCGTGTTGTTGGACAGCCTCGTCAGGCACCACAGGCTCTAGCGGCAGCTCCTTATCAATTTTCACACCAGTCAAAGACTCGTCCACCGTCTGGCAGCAGTGGCCAGGAGCCCCTGGTAGTGGTTGCCGCTGCTGCTGTAGCTGCCGCCGCATACCTTGCAACCGCTGCCACTGCTGCGTCTGCTGTTACCCCCCCCCCCCCCCCCGCCCCCGCTCTACCTCCCCCCCTCCCTCCCCCCCCAGATCAGGATGATGGACAGTGAGGATGTCGACCACTCTGGTGGTGTGTTCAAGGGGCCACACGAGGGTGTGCAGCAGGCTTACATCCTCTCAGTGCCCTTTGAGCTAGTTGAGGCAGAAAAGGTTGGGGACTCAGCTGATGCTGCCAAGCCGATCGGCATCAGTGGCCACCACTTGCTGATAGGGGAGTACAAACAGGCGGAGGACAACCCCAACGGCTCATCATCACGTTCAAGAGTAAGTCAAACTTGGAGCGCACGTCAGTGACGGAGTTGAGTCGGCCCATGGGAAGTTGGCAAGTATCTACCCCTGCATATGAGTGCAGTGGAGTGACTGAGTGCAGGAGTACGCAGACTAGCCAATGACCACATGCCTAGTCCTGCATAGTTGTCGGCGCACAGCTTGAAGCTTCAGCAATAAGAGTGCACATCGTCTGTTCCCCCCTCTGCTGCGCCATGTCAACCCTGGCGTATTTACTTTCAAACTACAACTGACAGCCCTGCCAGGGCATGCAGCTTTCAGCACTGCACAGTGCTGACTACCAGTACCCTGCTGCTGCTGCTGCTGCTGCTGCTGCTGTGTGCCCCGCGCAGAGCTGGTGATGAAGCCTGCTCCCGAGGGTGACCTCAAAGCCTGGCTGGACAAGCTGCTGCCACACAACCCAACCATGGTGAGCACACTGGGGGTCCCCACATCGTAGTATGGCTGTGCGGACTACATTGTGACACAACCTGGCATTGTTGTCACAGTGCTGGCAGTGCCAGCACTGCTATCGTGTCGAGCGGAGGGCGCTCCGCACTTTGCGCATCCTGCAGCTGCGGTCAGCTTTGGTAGTCTGGGAGCAGGGACACTGGTACTTGTTAGTAGCATCAACGTGGCTTGGAGGATTGAGCTGTGGTCTGAGCTGGATTGAGCTGTGGTCTGAGCTGTGGTTTGAGCTGTGTTGGGTGTGCCCTTGTGTGTTTGCTGCAGGACCCTGCCACTGGTGTGTTGGAGCTGGAGCTGCCGCCCAACAACCCAGACGGCTGGGTGGACCACCAACTGATGATCAACGAGTTCCATTTGACAAAGGCAAACTATGGCTCGCGCACGCTGCTGATGAGGGTTGACAAGTCGGTGTTGGTGTGATGGGTGTGCCACGAGTGTGCAGTGTTGTGTGTGTGTGTGTGTGTGTGGTGGGGGGGGGGGGGGGGGGGTCCCTGTGCCTGTGTAACTCAGTTACATGCAATTTGCCAGTGGGTTGATTGGCTGTTGCAGCACATTGTCATTGTGGTGTGGTCCTCTATTATCAGTGTTATCAGGCAGTTGGTTTGGGATATTGCTATGCCACGGCTAGTAGCCACCGGCTGCATGTGCACAGCTGCAGCTCAGGCTGTGTGTGCCTGACAGACACCTACATCGCAGGGTCTGCACCAATGGGCTCCACAACTCATTCAATACAGCGCCACCTCACCACCAGCATTCATGCCGCCCCGCTGGGCCAGGAGTCCTGCCCCCCTCCTGTTAGGCTGGCCCACACAGTGCCCACAGGGGAGGCTGTACCCATGTTCGATCCATACTGGACGCCTCACTTGCTTGGGGTGTTTCAAGAATGCTCAGCATGATTACAACAATGACAGCTGCAAACGAGGTTGACTCACCGGGCCCACCGGTTGCAACCACATCGGACTGACGTTCAGTTGCCGTGGCTTCGCAATTACATCACTAGCGTTGGTGGCTGGCAGTGGATTGTCAAGTGCGCAAACGCAAAGCTGTAACTTCCGGCCCCCTGGACCCACTGTGCAGTAGCGTTCGCTTCTTACCCTGACCTACATTCTATCACAGCATTCACACCACAAACGTCAGTATTTCAGGCTCCTGCAAGCTGCAAGCCAGCAATGGGACCAACAAACAGTCCCCAGCACCTGAAGCTACTGTATTGCGACTCAGCGGGCGTTCGGCGTTGCAGGTGGGGCCCAGCTCGTTGTCAAACTTTCGGATGAACATACAGCTTCAATGTTGCATGCCACCCAACACATCAAGACCTACCTGCACTGCAGCTTGGGTAGGGTCAGTTTCAGTTGGACCACACGCCCCGCTCCTCCTGCTCCCACTGTTGCTACTGCAGGGTGCTGGTATGCCAGCGGGACATCCCGCAAGCAGCAGGTCTTACTGATGCTGCAGCATGCGCAGCTGCTGGCCAGTCTACAGCTGCTACCCAGTCCAGCTTGGAGTTCACTCCATCAATCGCCCTCGCAGCAGCAGCAGGGTGCATCCCTGCACCAGCCACAACCACAGCCACAGCCTCAGCAACCAAGCCTACACTGCAGCCCAGTAAGAGCCTTGGCCGAGTCGCAGAGGACAGGGTTTTATCCCCTGAGGCCTCAGAGGAGCGGCTAAACCCTGTGCCACCAACCTTGGACACAACGCAGCAGCAGCAGCAGGACTGTGACCCGACCCCCCAGATCAGCCGCTGTCCGCTGTAACATCGGGGGCCACTACCCCTACCCTGCCAAAGCTCGGCAGCTTCAGTACCGCCCCTGGTCTGAGACCAAGCCCTTCAATGATCCTAGCAGCAGCAGCGGGGGCAATCGCGTTGCCAGACGGTGGATTCATCCCACGCTTTGCAAGCAGCAACTCCCTAGACGAGCTCTCAGGGCTGGGGGCAGTGCCTGACTACACACAGCAAGCTGACAAGGTGCAGCTCAGCAACGGATCCGCCCTTGGCATGCCCGGGGGCCTATCCCCGAGCCCAAGCATGATGCTAGCAGCAGCAGCAGGAGCCATCACCCTCACCCCAGGCTCTAACCCCTCCAGCAGGCATCAGTCTCCGTCAAGGCTTGGGTCCTCTGCAGCAGCAATGATGGGGCAGCAGCCGCTGCAGCAGCAGCAGTCGCCGGTGCCACTGTCGAAGCTTTCGCCTGCTAAGCCACACCCACTGGTTAGCGCTTTTCTGAGGTCACCGCTGAGCTTGTCGGGGGCGCCGATGGGTGCGGCTGCTGGCGCTGCGGCGCTGTCTGTGGCGGCTAACTTCTCGGTGGGGCTTACGAAGGCCTGCATGGGTCAGCCTGCCTTTGCTGATATGGTGAGGGTGGCTGGATTCGAACTCGGGTGCAGGTTCCAGCGGGTCATTTGCATTGCCGCTGCTTGTTTCACATGTGTAGCACTCTTTCTCTGAGCCTGACACAGCTGGGAGCTAGCCATGGCTGTGAAGTGATATCAAGGTGCTTGCCAGCACTAAGCTGGCCCCTGAGCATGAACCAGCAGTCAAGTCCAGCAGCTAGTTGTAACAGACTGCTTTCTAAAGTTACTGTGTGATTTTCACTGAGTACTCCTGCGGGATTGTGTGTGCTGTGTGGTACAGGTGGTGGAGGGTTCAGGGCTGGCTCCTGTGGGTGAGGTGCTGCTGGTGCCTGACCTGGCTGCAGCTGTTCCTGCTGGGCCCCACAGCCTGGGAGACCTCATGGCACCAGTGGACATGATGGAGAGAGACCTCAGTGAGTAACGGGTATCAGTGATTGGATGTTACACTGAACACCGGCCGTTTGAGTCTCACAGTGTGTTTGTCATAGAGGATACATGTGTAGCTAGCATATATTGTCAGCGTGCGAGTCACATGTGTGAGTAGCAGTTGTTTGCCAACCGACTGTGTACATGGTCAGGCATGGTTGAGGTTGCTGGCTCTAGCCGAGTGGTTGACAAGGCAGCCAGAGGGGCATGCGTTTCGCTCATGGCCAGACTGCAGAGTCAGCAGTGGTCGTGGCCTATGTTACCCCGCACATTCAGGCGGCAAGATGTACCACCTTGCAGTCCATTGCCAAGTATTCCTGTGTGCTGACGACTTCCCGTTTCCCGCCTGCTGTGCTGTGCCGTGCTGTGCTTGTGCGGCTGCAGGTCAGGCCTGGTCTTGCTGCCCGCGCTCAGCGCTGAAGCGTGCCCTGTCTGCGCTTGAGTCCCGCTTTGGCCTCACAATGCTGGTTGGCTTTGAGCTGGAGTTTGTGCTGCTGAAGCCTGCTCCCCTGGAGGTGAGAAACCTGCTTTCAGATGGTCCACCCCTTTTTGGAGGTGAATAATGTGCTTCTTTGATTATCGATCCACCCTGCTTCTATAGCAGTGCATCAAAATGTGATGTACCCTGTACATCACATTTTTTCAGGAGCCACTCCTATTTTTACCTATCCACCCGTTGCGTGAACCCTGTAACAGTTCTCTTTCTCTGTGGCGGTTGTCCTGGCACAGGTGTTCAGGGCATTTCCAGCGGCAGCTGAGGGAGCCAATGTGATCCTGTCAGGGGGCCAGGCATGGGTGCCGCTGGACAGCACCATCTACGGCCAGACATCTGCCATGAGCTACAGCGCAACAGCTGGTGAGCAGCAGCTGGGTACCCAGTTCCCGTGCGGTGGTGTAGCAGCAGGTGGTGTTGGTGTGATCGTGCGGGCAGAAGAAGAGGGCAGGCCCATGTAGGGTATGTATATATATGTATGTATGGCTTGATTGCAACAGCTGGGAGAGGAGCAGCTGGGTGCAGTGGTGTAGCAGCAGGCGGTGGTGCTGCTGATGATGGGGCCACAGAAGGGTCTAAGCACATGCAGCAAATGGCTTGACTGCAACTGTACTGGGAATGCCTCCCGGCAAGCATATGAAGCTGCGAGGCTCTGAAACAGCTGCATGTGGCTCCCACCTTGTTAGGAGGACACTATTAGTGTCACACGCTCACCGTGTTGTCTCTGTATACACTGGTGGCACGTCTCAGCGCACATTTCACCAATTCCACAGATACTATCAGGCTACACTACAGTCTGAACGGGTTTAAAAAACATTATGTGTGCTTTGTGCCTGCTGTGTGTGCACAGTGCTTCAGGAGGTGGTGAGTCAGCTTCAGAGCATTGGTGTGGGTGTGGTGCAGTACCATCCAGAGGCTGCCCCTGGGCAGTTTGAGGTGGCTCTATCACCGGGTAAGGCGCAGCAGCTATCGGACTTGATCACTGCCAGCTGTCAGAAAACCGACTGTATCTCTGTACACAATACCAGCCTCAGCGAAGCTGCACACGCGCACAACACAAGCTTTGGTCTGCGCGTCATGTCATGAGCTGGCACACGTGTGGTTGCTTCAGCTTGCCTCCATGCTGCTGCAGCAAAGCTTCTTTTTTTCAAGCACAGCTTGCTACAGCTTCGGTGTTGCAAGTACCAACTGCTGATGTGATGTGCTGTGCTGTGTTGTGCTGTGCAGACTCTGCTCTGTCAGCAGCAGACAAGCTGCTGTATGCCAAGGAGGTGGTGTCACAGGTCGTGGGCATGCATGGCCTGGCAGTGTCATGGCTGCCTAAGCCAATGGCTGGCCATGCAGGCAGCGGCTGCCACGTGCACTTCAGCCTGTGGCGGGTAAGGCTGGCTGAACGGTTGGGTGGGTTGGTGTTTTTTTGGGCTGGTTGCAACCGGCACTGCAGCTTCAGCATTCCAGTATTGCAAGATGCAGCCCCATCTGCAGATTTCCAGTCGAAGTGCGTCATGTAGCGCATCCGCATGTATACTGTCAGCAAGCAATGTATGAGGTCGGATGCAGGAACCTGTTGGGAGAATTTCACGTTGGCACAAGCATCACAAGCTGCCTCTCCTTGTATGGCAACCTCATCCAATCCCAACGGTGGTACACATCTGCTGCATCATCGCCACAGTACCCTGCCAACCCTACGCTGTGTTGTGATGGTAAAATTCCCTGCTGCTTGTTGCTTCAGGGTGGTGACAGTGTGATGGCGGATGCAGCAGCCGCTGTGTGTGGCGCTGCTGCGCAGCTACCACCTGGCAGCTACCCCCTCACCGCCACTGCCAACAGCTTCCTAGCTGGCGTGCTGGAGCACCTGCCTGCACTGCTGCCATTCACGACGCCCGCGGTCAACTCCTACGAGCGGCTCAAGCCCGGCTGCTGGTCAGGTGAGGGAAATGGCTTGAATATGACATCATTATAGTTATCATTTGCAGCTGTTGCAGCTGCGGCATTAAACCACGTAGTTTCGGCATGTTCCTTGAGCATGTGTGGCAGCCAACCCATACAGACAGGCGCACAACCACACCAGTCTGATCCCGCCCAGGTGGGGAGCAGGGCTGTTGGTTTTGGCACCCAACTCCGTGCGCAACCCCAATGTTGACGTACTATGCGTGGTTTAGTATCGTCATTGCATTGTTTACCATTGTCACTGTGTGATCTTGTCTGAGACACGAGCACTTGAGAATTCTCCCGCCCTGCTGGCCTTCTCCCCTGCCTTGCCATGCTCTGCCGCCTCATGCTGTGCTGTGCCACCTCATCGTGCTGTGCTGTGCCTGTGTCCACACATGCAGGTGCCTACTTGTGCTGGGGGTTCGACAACCGTGAGGCTCCCCTGAGGGTGTGCTGCCCCCGTGGAGGGCCCCAGGGCACCAACGCAGAGTACAAAGCCTTTGACGGCTCAACGAACCCCTACATTGGACTGGCAGCACTTGTGGCAGCAGGGATGCAGGGTGGGTGCAACAGGCTGTCAAAGTTGCCACCAAGGTGGTGTGTGCAGGCTGCACCAGCTTGCCTGAACAGCCTTACTTTGCAGGTTCAGCATGCAGAGTACCTCACTGTTTGCAGGACGAGCTGCTCCAGCTGCTGCAGTGGTGACTTCCAGCTGTGCATCTGCAGTGCCCTACAACCCCTTTTACCAAGTTGGTGGTACGATGGAAGTCAGAAGTACATTCTGCAATTGCCGTGCTGTGCTGTGCTTTGTGCTGCAGGTCTGGAGGAAGGGAGCCGCTTGCCATCACCCCTACAGCTGGACCCAGGCACATCAGGCAATGCAGCAGCTGTGTCTAAGCTGCAGCAGTTGCCCTGCAGCCTGACAGATGCTCTGAAGTGCTGGAGCAGCGACAGCAAGCTGCAGGTGGGCTGCTGGGGTGCAAGGCTGTTTGGGCCGGGTGCATGCTTATGCTAGTGCGCAAGGCCAGCCGGTGGCAGCAACTCTGGAAGATCTCCTCGTGGCTTATCAACTGGTGCTGCATGGCGGCTCCTCTTTGCGGCAAGTCAGAGAGTGTGGAGTGCTGCTATGTATGCACGGCCTTGGTTGTCGTCTCTAATGTGGTGATGACTTCCCATAGCAGGATTACAGGTTTGTGCCCAGCTGGACAGGGCAGGTCTGGGTGGTTTGATTTGTGTGTGGCAGGCAAGCCTGACATCCAGTCGAGCAGCCCTGCAAACACATGCTCCCTTTGCTGCTGCTGATGCTGCTGTGTCTTGACTTGTTGCCTGCAGGCTGCTATGCAGAGTGTGCTGGGTGCTGATTTGGTGAAGGCCTTTGTGGCGGTGCGGCAGTGTGAGGCCGAGGCAAACCCCAAGGTCCAGGACCTGCTGCTGCGATACTGAGCTGAAAAGCTGGCAGAAAGACTGGTGCATGTTTGAGGGCGCAGCTCAACTGCAAGCTCGGCAGTGGTCCCTGCCGCGACCCCTCAGTTTAGTTTGCAACAAGCGGCAAGCATCTGGGTGTAGGGGGTCAGTCAAGCAAGGGACAGTGTCTGTACCATTTCTGTTTCAAGCAGTGCAGTTGGCGTGATGAGATCAAGCATGATCAAGCCTGGGTACAGCAAGCATGTCAGGCATTGACATCGCACCAGCCATCTGGGTGCCAAGCTGTTGCAGCAAGCTGCTGTTTGTTGTTGTTGTTGTTGTTGTTGAGTAGTGCCGTGCATCTGCTGGCATCACCGGTCACTGACTTGGCTGCCTGCATGTTGTCTCAAGCTTACGGCAACAGGTAGCTTGCCTGCTGAGGCGTCCACATGTTCCTCTGACTCAGCTGTTGACTTTGGCTGGCTTGTCTAGGTAGTGAATGCAAGGCGATGGCAGTAACAACCAATGCGGTTGTGGCTTTGACCAGCAAGGGTTTAGTTGGGTTGCAGCAAGCCTGGGTTTACGTAGTCAGGGCATGGGTCTGCAACTTGGAGACTCTCGTTTGTGTAGGCAGATGTATGGGTGTCTGGGGCGAAGGTGTCAGGTTGCAGGCATGGACGGCAGTGACCATCTGTGTCGTACACATTATAAATTGACAGGTGCAGAGCCTGCACAGCCTGCAGTGCTCAACAATTTGCATCATACCATACACGTCACTGTTGTCAAGTCTTGGCCGGGCTGCACTACAGCAGCTTAGGTGATGTCCAGCAAGCCATTTATGTGCTCTGTGGTGTGTGGCGGGCTCATGAGCACAGGTGACTTGGGCACCTCCACCCAGGCAGTGCTGATGTACCCTGCATGCTAGGGTTTAGGGTTTTATACCCTAACCCCTATCCTGCAGTCACGGCTTGTTGCTGTCTGTGGGACCTGACTGGGTGTTGCAATGCAAGTGGTTCGGCACAGGGTGGTGGCATCACTTCAGCTTCAGCTGACCGTGTATGAGCGCTGGTTGTGTGAGCTGGGTGTTTGCCGCCCGGCATTTGTCACATGCAAGCTGGAGTTGAGCTACTGCACTTCACAGCCAGCGCCTGCACAGCTGTGGCACCTGATGCCTCATGTGTTCCAGTACGGTCGCGTGGATATCGCTAAAGGTGCAGATCCACTGTGCGACATAGGGCAAACAAGGGGTGCAAGCAGGTATCTGTCGTTGAGGATTGTTTGGCCTCGGCGGAGTCTCCCTCTGTCCAGCTTCACATGTCTAAATGCACAGCAGCCGTGCGCTGCCATGTGTATACAGCTTACCGACAGAGCCAGTATGACTTGCACGCGATGCGGGTGAGAATAGAGGCATGTCATTGCTGCATATATGGGGCAGCTGTCATGGGTGTTTACACCCACCCAAGGTGACACAGCACAGGTTACACAGCACAGCACAGATGACGACTGTGACCAGCCAGGCAAGCATGCTGGTGTATAACAATTGTATGTTGACAGCGCACGCACAGCAGCACCCAGCCCTATCAGACTGTATTGGCTGCAAAGTTGCCACCTTGAAGTACACCTCATACAGGTATCTTAGTAGGCTTTTTGTATCACACACTGCCACTGGCTGTTCATGCCCCAACTTGTCCAGGCACACCAGCAGAAATGGACAAGGAGGGTACACACGCCTGCAGAATACTCCTTCGACAATCCCATCCTTTGACCGTGTTAACTTGCACCTGGTTGGCAAGCACTTACTGTGACAGGTGTGCCCCCAAACAAATCCAGCAATCAGACCAGCTACTTGGGCAACGAAGCATTTCACCCAACGGTACATGCAGGTAAAAGAAATATCTGGGAATCTCAACATGAGCGCGGCGGAAGCATCTCTATTGGTCTGACCAATCGTCGTCGTCGAAGCGATCTGCTGCTGCTAGGGTTCCGTGCCGGTGGCCCTGCCTAGCAAGCGAGGGAGACGTCTGGGTTGATATTCTGACAAAAACATCCAGACGGGGAGGGCCGGGCTTGGGTTCCTGCGTTGCTTGGGTTTGGACAGAAATGCCCGATAATGGTTGTTATTTTCCAAAGCAAGCAATGGACGGCGCATCGCTGGTCGGTTGTTCACAGTATACAATCAAAGGCTATGGGCGACCAAGTTGTAGGCCATTATGTCCCAAGCCAGGATGGCCAAGGCATCAAGGCTGTCCTGGCCAACTCCACAGATCTGTTCAAAGCCCTTGTGAATGATGACTTGCAAGCGTTTGAGAAACTCTTTGCATCCCCTGAGTCTGGGGTCTCATGCACCAGCAGCAGCTCGCACACTGTGCTGTTCTGGTCGGCATCAGCAGGTAGCCAGGATGAGGCGAAGGTGGAGGCAAAGAGCAGGACACTGGCTATGCTTGCCACCCAGCATGGCAGTGTGCGGGTGCTGTCATTCCTGCTGAGCAAGGGCAGCTGTCCCACCGAGCAGGCCAAGGATGGAGCTACATGCTACACAGTAAGTGGGGGTGCTGGGAGCAGCTGTGCTGGGTGATGCGCCCACATCACGGGTACGAGGGTCAGGAACATCATTGATTTGATGTACAGCTGCTTGAAAATGGGTTCCCCGTGCCTGGGTGGGCTGGCGCGCGCATATGGTCCGGAGACAGACAATCAGTACTGTTTGACGCACGCCTCGCCTGCTGGCCTCGATGGTGTTGGCCGCAGTTGCTGGATCAGGCGCACCCAAATGCAGCTTCAATCAAGGGCATGCTGGATGATGCGGCGGGGAATTTCAGTCGGTCCCCACCCAGCAGTCAGCATCTGCAGGCTGCTACACATGGGGCTGCAGCGGGGCAGACTGCAGCAGGCACACTGGAGACAGGGTTGTGTTCGGAGGTGCGTGCTGCTGATGGAGGCCCTGTTGGTCACATCACCTTCCTTCCTGCGATGTACTGATCTGAGCTGACCCGGACAAACTTCTCGGTGGTAGCTGGCTGGCTGGATCGCCTTACCGCAACAGGACACGTTTTTGTGCAGGCTGCTGCGGGCTTCAGCGGCGACGGGCTGGACAAGGAAGAGGCCACCTGTGACTTGACAAGGCCCGAGTACTCTACAGGTCAGCAGCTATCTTGCTGAGGCAGCAGCGCATAATGAGCGTCTATGTTTGACCTACCGAGTTTCGGTATGGGGTTTTCAGTCCCCCTGCAGATGCTGTTGGGAAGGCACGATCGTGCTTTGGTCCTGGCAGCAGTGGGAAGGGAGGCGCTGCCTCTCAAGGCACACAGCACTCGGACGCATGCACTAGCTTGCACTGCAGCACCCTAGCTGCTGCAGTTGCGGGGAGAGCGTGGTTTCAAAAAACCAAGGGACCCAACAGAGACACTGTTTGGGGTTGGACCCACCGTGGGCCACTGCCATTACTGACCCTGCAGCTGTATTGTGCTGCCACCTGACATGCTGCCATCGCTGTTCTTCCCCTGCAGACTGGTTCCGCATGTACTGCTTTAAGGTAAAAACGGTGCTGATGGCAGGGTTGCTTTGGCTAGTGATTCACTCAGCCGCAGTGGCACCCCAGAGCAGTTATGCTGGTTGTTCCTGGTGGAATACAAGTAGCCCCACAGAGGACCACTGGTGATTGCAGCACTCCTCACAGCCGATACTTGGTGTTCGTGCAGTCACTGAACTTTGACAGGCGCAGCCCATCTCTGACTGACTGTTGTTGTTGTGCGCTCTGTGCTGTACACAGGTGCTGCGATGCTCCAAACGCTATACGGTGAGCACACTAGCCGAGTGTGGTGGCAAGCAGAGTGCCTAGAGATGCCTGCGCAGTGGTTGAGTGACGGACCCAAGCACAGCACATGTACAGACATTGCTTGATAAGCTGATGCCTTCACCACTCTAGCTGTGCTGAGTTGCAGCAGCAACTGGTGCTGGGCAGCGCCAGTGCTGCATGCAGCCCGCTGGGTTACCACTGAGCACCTGCTCTGACATCCCACACATGGGGATGTGTAGACATGTGGGTGGGGTTGATCTGATGTGTCCAAGGCCTGAATGAAGCTTTTTGTGCCTGTGTGCCGCGCCTGTGTGCCTGCAGCACGACTGGAGGGCGTGCCCTTTCGCACACCCTACAGAGAATGCTCGGCGGCGTGACCCGCGTGACTTCAAGTACTCCAGTCTGGTCTGCCCAGACTACCGCCAGGGCTGCTGTGTGCGCGGGGACACCTGCCAGTACGCGCATGGTGGGTGAAGGCTGTGGTACTAGCCATGCTCTCCTGCATGTTGTGCTGACGTACTGCTTTTGTGCGCTTGATGCCACGCCCAGTGGGCCATGCTGGTCAAGCGCCTACATTGCCAACCTTGTTGAAATACAATCGGCAGGGAGACCAAATCAGTGCGCGCAGTGTGTTGACTGCATGTTGTGTCTGCTTCCCTGCTTGTGCGTGCGTGCTGTTGCAGGTGTGTTTGAGAGCTGGCTGCACCCCTCACGGTACCGCACCCAGCTGTGCAAGGACACAGCCAAGTGTGACCGTGTGGTCTGCTTCTTTGCGCACTCTCTGGATGAGCTGAGGACACCAGAGAACAGCTTTGTGCCACCTCCTGAGGAGCGTCTGAGGGTGCCAGAGCCCATGCAGGTGTGGGGTGGCGTGGGCTGCATGCTAGGGCCTGCAGGTGTTCGTGCTGACTGGGTTTTTGGTGCAGTGCCTGCTGCTGTCGGGGCTCTGAGTGTCCATGTATGCTACGCGCAAGCTGGTGGTGGCCCTGCAGGTTGTGCATGCGGCCCACTGGGTGCGAGCAGCAGCAAATAGAGGTGCTGATGCATGCTACCGTGCGGGGCGCACTTAGCTGCCAGCAGCTTAGCTAGCTTGAGGTCTGACCTGCAGGACCTGGCGCACCTGTGCTGGGCCCAGCACCGATTTCAATGTACAAACTGTCCGCTGCCTGTTGCCTGATCGTTTTGCAGGCTGTCCTAGGCATCGCACCGGTGGGCCTGCCGCACCTGCAGGTGCCTCAGCTTGACACAGGGTTTGCACCAGACCAAAACCTTGAGCTCCTCATGCAGCAGCAGGGCCTGTCTGCCAGCACCAGCACCAACGCACTCAACAGGGCTGCCAGCAGCAACACTTCATTTGGCAGCAGCAGCCAAGCAGCAGGCATCAGCGGCACGGGTGCCGGCGACGACCAGCAGGCAGCGGCAGCGTGCGGCGGCGATGCGCCGATTTCAAGCAGTGCCATCGCACAGCCAAGTCCCAAGCAGCAGCAGCTGGTGTCGCCGACAGCGCTGCCGATGCCGCGCATGAGCAACGCGTTTGCGCGGAAGCATGGGTTGGACCCTAAGGAGAACCCGCTGGTTAACCTGCAGCGGCTGGCGATGCAGCAGCAGATGCCCACGGCACCAGGCGCTATGGTGAGAGATAGCAAGGTTTGGAATGCTGAAGGCGCATTGCAGCCTTGCGGCACAGCAGTGTAGTGAGATGAGCTTATGCGTCACAGCAGGGTCTCTTAGCGGCAAGTCCTGCGCAGTTGCATAACGTCCGTGGACAGCCAAGCAGCAACGGCTTGTCCCTCATACCGTCGGTGCTGTTTCATCATATCATGCCTATCTGTTTGTTGCGTGTGTGCAGGGTGGCGCGCAATCAGGCAGCCGACGTGGCAAGCAGCGTGGCGGCAGCATGCAGCAGGGATACCCCCCGCAGCCCGCCTACTCACCACAGGCGCAGTACCAGCAGGTATACCAGCAGCAGTACCAGCAGTCTGCAGGCCAGGCCCCAGCCCTTCTGCAGCCGCTGATGCTGCAGCCGCAGCCGCTCCTGCAGCCAGGCATGCTGTCTCCTGCAGCAGCGGCAGCCTACTATGGCGCCCCCAGCCCCATGCAGGGACTCCAGCACAGTCCTGCAAGTCCCATGTTGGACCCACATGCCATGGCTCTGCTGTTTGGTGGCATGAGCATGGCAGGACCACCCCTCAGCCCTGCAGGACATCCTGCAGCAGCCATGGCGGCTGGCATGGCATCGCCGCTGCATGGCTATGCTTTGGGCGGCCCCAGCCCCACTGTAGCTGTGCCTCCTGGGATGCTGTCGCCGATGGGAGCAGCAGGCATGCTTTCGCCAGAAGACAGCGCTGCAGCGCTTGGTGGGCAGTCGCCGCTGCCGCAGCCGATGATGCACCTCGCGCCGGGTCTGCACAGCCCTTACTAGGCACTCAGTGGTGTGGGTTGCATGACGGGTATCTTGACGCACTGACAAGGTCGACAGACAGCTTGATCATGCACAATTGCACTGTTGTTGGGCCAGTGTGAGGGACTGTTTTTTTCGTGGGTGGGTGGGGGGTGTCAGGGGTGTCTGAGGCATGGGCTGCCCAGATAGTGATGCAGATCTGCATCAGTGAGCCCTTGTTCTGTGGTGGCGCCTTTTGAGGAGCGCTTGCCGCACAATGTCTGAAGCGTTTCTCTCCTGCTCTTGCTTCAAGGCCAGCTGGTTCCATGATATGCGTCCTGCGTTGCTGTGTCCGGAGCGGCGCGCTTGCATGCGCCACACCTTTGTGATTCACATACATTTGGAGGCCTGCAGGAGGGGCGGAGGTATGATCAGCCGAGTTGGGGCCTGTGTGCACTATTGTGTGGGCTTTTTTGATCCAAATGGTTTTTTCATCCAAGCGGCAAGCGCTGTCAGCCTTCTTGAGTAGGCTGTGATGACTGCTTGCCACAGGGGGGTGGGGATGTTGACTTTGTGTGGGCCAAAGCAGCAGCTGGAGGAGCGCTGAAGCTCCCAGCTGCTACCGGGGGGGGGGGGGGGCAGGGGTTTCCAGGTGCCGTTGTTGCTGATTCAGGGTTAGGCTTACTAGTCACTTGCAGACCAGGATGTTAGGCAGTTGGCGTTTTTTTGCTGACTTCTTTTAGTTGTTGATACTATGAGGTGTTGCCACAGTGCTGGTGCTTTTTGCGCCTAGGAGGTTAGTTATTGCAAGCAAATGGCGCAAGTGACCTCAGGGCCGTATCAGGTTGAGGAAGGACCAACATTGCTGCTGCAGCCGTATGCACACAGCTGTGTGGTGTGTGGGTCTTGTATGACAAACTGGCACTGCGCCAGCCGCACACACAGTGCAATCGTGGCACACTCTTTGCTGGTTGAACTCAACAATATGTCTGTTTGCATTGCACATGTTTTGAGCGTGCACATGCGTGGGTGCAGCAGAGTGGTGCAGCACGCCACCCAGTGCTGCCTTTCTCGCCAACTGCTTGTCCGTCAAGTTGCCGAGAGCAAGGTGCTCTGCATGCGCCTGCACACGCACTCAAGTGTGCAACCATGTTGTTGCCCTGTGCTTGTGCGCTCTCCAAATCGTTGCCTGTGCATCGTCAGACCCCACTGTGGGGTATGCTAGCTGCCCTACGCTGCATAGGCTGGCGCCACGTGTGTGAGACAGTAGGTTTGTTATGGGGCGCACAGCACACATAGGCAAGTGTCAGTGTCACACACACTTCTAAGTGGCTGGACCTCACACACCATTTGTAGGCCGAACATGCCTGTCTGCCTAGTGCACAGCAGATCGCTGGCTACCATCCACAATCGCTGTGTGTGGCTGCTGGATACCATACATTACTTGTCGGCCTGGTTGTGCATGCGTGTGTGTTCAGCGCTGGTTAGGTTGTTTATCAGCGGCGCCATGTTTGAGGTAGGAGAGTTTTTGATCTTCAACAGCTGCAGTCGCTGTTGCAACAGCCTCTGCAGCATAGGCCAAGACGCCATAGGGTGCTTGCACATGTCAGTGTGGTGGTGTTGTGCCAGATTCGCCCACATGTGTTGCATGTGCCCAGCAACCAGTGTCACAGCTTTTGCCATATCTTCCGTGACGTCTACAGTCATCACTTGTGCGTGTGGCAGTTCCACATGCACGGTTGGCATACAGGGTCCCCTTGCAGGCGAGCGCCTGGTGGCGAGCGTGATTGGGTGACATGTGTGTGCCAGCATTGCGCTTTTGCTGGCTTGGCGAGGCCGGTACGTGGCTTGGTTATGGTGTACTATGCGTGATGTGCAAGCGCCTGCGCTGTCAATCTCACAGGGCTGGGCATATCACAATTCGAGCTGTAGGCCTGAGAGGAGGCTTGATTGCTTGGTCTGTTGGCGCAGGCATGAGGTAGGCATCGCACAAGGTGTCGGGGATTGGATTTGGCGCACAATCAAGCCGGCGCACACCATTGGTGCACAACCGGGCTCATTACTTATGCATGACTGATCATGCTTTACCCTCAATGCTTAGCCCATCGAAGGATTGGGGCAACTGGGGCGTTTTGAGTTGGGTCCAGCTTTTCCTTGGCGCATATCTACTTTTTGGTGTTGTCATGCCACTCAGGTCAGGTATTGCCTGCATGCTGTGTTGATTCTGCTGTTTTTGAGTGCTCCAGCAGGGGCGGGGCAGAACACTGTAGAATCTTATTCAGGGTGTTGTCTTAGGTGTTGTACAATTCAAGCAGTAGGTGTTGTATGTTGAGTGTTTTGATAGGACCGGAGTGTGTTGGTAAACTGCTGAGCCGTATGGCTTGCCATGCATTGCAGTGTGCTACAGCCGTCTCATGCCTGTGAAAGGAGTTACGCGGCGCTGCCTCAGTACTGCACTAATCAGAAGCGCAAGGGATGTTGGTCGTTGCTTTGGCCCAGCAAGTCTGGTGCGTGATTGCAGACAGCATAGGTCTTGGCAGCTGCAGGCAAGTCCAGCGTTTGTCCTGCAAAGCTGGCTGTAGCTGGCAGCGGAGCGTGTATATGCCCAGCGGATCTGGTTGGGCATGCACATGGTTTGATTTGTGTGTCAGATTGATAGAGTGCATGAGCAGGTCTTGTGGCGGTTGCTGCCTGCTGCACGGGATCAGCACACAAGCAGCATTATGGGGTGTTGCTGGCCAGTTTGGGCATGTGTGCTGGCAGAACCATGTGGCGAGCATCGACATGGCACCACACACAATGCAAATGCTGGCATGTTTTGGCACGCATGCTTTTTGTTGTATGCAGTTATCGTGGCCAACTATCCCTGATGCTTCTAGGGCCAGCCGGTGCATGCTTTGTTTGCCAGCTGATACGCGGGGTGTGGGAGTGTGGACATTCGTTTGCTCGGCATGCATCTGTATTGTGCAACCATCTGCTCGCAACATTCGCCCGGTACTGCCTATATGTATGTTGCAGCATGGCAAGCAAAGGAATGGCATGTGGATGTTTGTTTGGTGTGCTGTTTGCCACCATGGGTGGGTGAGGCTGTCTATTACCATGCTGCCCTGCCCATGATTCGAGTGATCTGTGCAGCTGGCGTCACACAGCATGGCGTTGTCTATGTGTGAAGGATCTATGCGCCCACGTGGGGTCTGAATTGGACGCACGTGCCATGGCATGCGCATCTTGCAGTTAGGAGGTTCTGCATACCACCAGCACAGCGGCAAAATGTGGCGGAGGCCTCGGTGGAAAGGTGGAATGGTGGGAAGAGCATGGACCTGCGCCTGCACATCGACTAGATGTTGTTTGACCTGACACTGTATCGCAGCAGGCAGGGGTGGATGCAAGGGACAGAAGGCGGTTTGGGCTTGTGCTGCTTGTGTAGGGAGGTGTTTGGGTGTTGGTTGCCAGTGTAGGGAGGTGTTTGGGTGTTGGTTGCAGAGTGCATGGTTGTCCAGCACAAAGCTTCATGTTGTGACGGTGTGTCTTTTGGCGCTGACGGTTATCCTTGTGCGTGACTTGTGCGTTGGCAGCTTCTTTTGACTGCTAGGCATTTGAGATTAGGTAGGCAGCTGGAGAAACTTTTTGCGCTGTCAGTGGCAATCAGTGGTTGCTGTTTTCAGTGGCCAATTCAGGAACAACACTGCAGGACGTGTACAGTGTTGCAGAGTATTGCAGTATGCAGGGCCTGCCGCTACCGCCGTCAGCTACGTGTGCCTGCAACATGTCACACATCCCAAGCCAGACAGTATGGCCGATGGCCCGTGCATGGGCTTGTGCTGGTTTGTTTTTGCTGGGGGGTGGCTGTTTTGGTACCCAGCCTGTGTGTGCCTGTTGATGCGTCACTGTGCAGAGAACACTGAAAGGGTAGGACTGTGCTGACTGCAGCCTGTCGGCGCCTTTGGTTGTGGGCGTCGATGTTATTGGGTGATTGGCTCACCGCACGGGGTCGTTCCATGCCTACTGCGCACGGTCTTGCTGTCACTGTCTCTCAACCCCCCAAATCTTTGCCAGTAGCAGGCACTACCCATGCTTGGCAAGCCTCTTGCCACTTTGTGCAGACTGCTGCCACTCGTGTGTGCCTGCATTTGCTGAGGGTTTGGGTCCGGCTGAAAGACATTCACCCACACAGCAATACCTTGCGCTGAGTCAGGGGGGTAGGCAGGGCATGCTGGCAAGACCTTCCTGCTGCAAAAGTGGGTCGCGCGCGCTGACCGCTGCGCACATGGATTGCGGCAGCTTTGTGTGCAACACAGTGTGGCTGCAAGCAGGGGCCAGTCTGGTAGCTTGTTTGTGCCAGAAAGGCTGCAGTGTCTGCAGCACAATGGGCTGAGGTGCGTACTGCTGGCAGCCAGTTGCTGGCAACTGCAGCGGCCGCAGCTTGCAGCTGCAGACGGCTGATAGCCAGTAGCTGAGTGGCAATTGGGCTGCACACCGCTATACGGCTGGTGTACTTTGATCTGCCTCTGTCCCCACCTGTGGCACGCCTTGCAGTGTACGGAATTGATTCACACCTCCATGCAGCCTTGCTGTCTTTCAGTGCTGCCTGCCTGTGCGTATTTCTGTCTGTTTCTTTCTGGTTATGGTTTGATGCCACGTGCACCTGTGTGCTGTGAGTCATTGAGGGCTTAGGAGCCTGGTGCCGTCGCTCCCCTCAGCTTCCATGTTTCATGGTTCATCTGATGTTGCGTTGCTGTTTGCTGTTGCAGTGCCCACTTGTGTGCAGCAGTGCGGCTGACACGTTTTGCAGGGCTCAAATTGTAGGGCTCAGATGACTCATCATCGCTTCCAGGCCTAACAGAGAGTGTTAGGACGACCTGTTTCCTTACCAGCATTGTCCAGATTAGGTTGCTTGCCCACTGCTTGTGCTGATTGCGGGGTTTGCAAATCATGTCAGCACACAGAAAACGGTTGGGAGGTTGCCCTGCTGCTGACAGTCTTTGTGTCCTCACGCTGATTTTGTTGCGGTTGGCGAGATCCACAGTGTCCGTTTTTATGCTGTTGCGTTGTCATCTGTCTAAGCTATGCCCTAAATGGCAGGCTGGTTTCTGCAGCTGATGGTACATGTGCGGCAACAGTCAGTTCAAGAAGGAGGGTTTTGTTGTTGTGTTGTTGCTGGTTGTTACTGTAGGCCCCAGTCAGGTGTGTTGTGTTGGCTTTCGTATCAGTGTGCAATTGTAACGGTCGTCAGGGACTCCCGCTGATCAGTGCAGTGCCTCCATCCCCGCTCTGCAATGCTCAAGCTGCCAGCAAGCAGCACTTGCAGCAGCCTGCGCAACTGCGTCCACAGCCAGCAATGCTGAGGGCTGCTACGCTGGCACCTAGTCGGCTGGTGCCGCACACTCCTCTGCGTCCTGGTGCCGCAGCATGCTGATGACTCAGCGATTACAAAAGCACAGCCTTGAAGTTGTCACAACTACCGCCAGGTAGCTAGCACAACCATGAACGTGCAAGATTCAGTGGTCGTGGTTAGCATAACTGCCATGTATTCTGCCAGGACCATCCCTGCGTCCCTTTCATCTTGCCAGACCATGCTTACATCCTACTGCCAGTAAATGAGGCTGCTTGTGCAGCAGTAACTGCAGGCTGACAGGCAGGTGACACCAAAGCTGTAGCAAGGTAAACAAGGTGTGCCGCAACATACAGAGCAGGTTCATTCAACTGGGTGCGTGCAGTGCAACTGCCTGTGCTGTACTGCTGCAGCACAGCCATCACAGGCAACACTCTCAGGGCACCTGTAGGCAAATAAACAGGGCATCAGATGGTGCCAGGAGACTCTCACCACGGTGGCTGAAATGAGAGCAAATCCTACATCAGCCTTGCGCCCTGGCGTCTGCATCAGGTGTGCATCGGGCTGTACGTATCAAGTTGCATCTGACTGGTCCAAACAGGGACAAGCAAAGACAGAGCCTGCCAACTTAGTAAACAAGCACTTGATTTTTGGACAGATACAGTGCATCTTCTCAACATCCTCTAGAAGATGTGTGATGCAGTGCAATGTGCTTGCCAAGCGTCAACTGTGGCGAGACACTAGGTGTCCTGGCTGCACGTGGCTGCACTGCTGAGCATCCTTGCATAACATGAGACATAACAAATCAAAGTTACACCTGTAGCATATGCCTATGGTTGCTGCTGGAGCGCCCACATGTCCCGTAAGCACACTGTTGTATCGGAGTGGCACTCCAATGTGCTGCGCTGTGAGCTGCAGTCAAGTACAGCTCAGTGCGTGCCACAGCTGCCGTAGGACATGCTGGCTGCCGTAGGGAGTTGCCTGTGGCACAGATGTATTTCTGACAGCTGCTCCAACAAAGACGTCAGGTGACGCAGCCACAACAGGCGGCACACCACATGACACCTGCAGGCATGGAACATGCACATGCACACCTAGGGGATGAGAGTGTGCGTGGATGGAGCAGTGCGACAAGCAGGCCCGAATGTGGTCAGTGGTCGGGATGAGCTGTCAAGTCCTTATCATCCGTGTTGTGTTTAGTGTGGGTGGTGCACGGCGGTTGCAATAACGACAGCAACGTGTGTGTGCGTGCGTGTGTGAGGGGGAGTGAGGATGCAGAGAGGGGGAGGGGTACGGCAGGGCTTGTAGCATTCCCAGACATGGCCGGGTGGTGCAACCAAGGCCCTGCCATGCGTGCAAGGTGGGTGGTGTTGGTTGGGTGGTGCACGGAGGTTGCGACCAGGAATGTGGTGTGTGGGAGGGAGGGAGGATGCAGAGAGGGGGGGGGGGGTGCGGCAGGGCTTGTGGCATTCCCAGACATGGCCGGGTCGTGCAACCAAGGCCCTGCCATGCGTGCATGGAGGTTGTGTCAAAAGCAGTCAGCACGTCCTTGTGTTGTTGTTCAAGACACTGCTTTACGTTGCTCACACGAGCACTGACATGCGCAGGCAACACATTTTATAGCTGCTGCCATGTTGTAGATGTCTGCAGTACAGCTTTCAGTCTGAGCTCAATGCTGCACAGTCACTTATCTTGAGAAGTAGCCTGCCAGGTGTCAGCTGCATGCTTGCCCTGCTGAACGGAGCAACTCCGGAGCCACTGGCGTTGCTTCATTGCAGCAGCTGCCTTGGCCTTGTCCCACACACCGGCCTGCTGCAGCTGCACTTGCTGCCCTCAGGTGGCTTTGTGATCCCTTTACCACATTGTTGATGGCCACTGAGGCTGCTGAATGCTTTCCAAAGATGGGGCAGCTCTGTTATGCTGTCACAAGCTGGCCTGGCTGCAGCCCTTCGGTCACCAGCTGTCGGCAGGGCCAGGGCATATGGGAAAACATAACAGGTGTATTATGTATTGCCGCAGGAACAATGAACCACGGCAGGCACACAACCGTTCCAACACAAGGAACCCCGCGCAAACAACGCTTGTCAAGCCCTCTCTTTCTTACTGTGCACAAAGTCACCTGGATTTGTACGGATGGGGGAAACAATATAACCATATGCTATGCGAACACTCAGGTGTCACTACGGTAAACCCGACGGGTCGGGCCTTTCGGGGCGTGGTGCCGTGTCTCACCCGATGCCAAGCATGCGGCAGGGTCCGTGCAGTGTTGAAGACCCCTGTAGGTTTTTGTTTGAGGCTGATCCAGACTTATCCAACCCTTGCTGCCAGCCAGCCTGGCAGGTGTGCCGCACACCCTGAGGTCAAAAATGCAGCGCTGTTTGCCACCAGGCGACCAATCCAGGTGACCCCGGAGTGTAGGCTGCCACGACACCTGGATTGCAGCCAAGCTGGTACCTTGAGAAAGCTGGTGCAGCCTGACCAACAAAACAAGGGGAACTTCCCAAGTGGGGTGGCTACAAATTGGCTAGGGTCAAGACAGCAGGTGCCACGCCCATGTGTCAGCATGGCAGTGTGCATTTGTTTTAGCCAACCATCAGTGACCTACTAGGTAGTACCTCTGACGTCGCTGCATGAGGGTGGCAACTGCAGTATGCACCCTGGACGTGCCCAGTGTTTCCAAACCAGAAGTGTGTGTCCTCATGCACACTTTCCTACAGGAATCATGCCCTTGAATCCTACAAGGAACTTTCTGGTAAATGAGACCAATAAGCCTTTGCATGACCTGATAGCACTGCATGGGAGCCCCAATGCCAACCCACATGGCTGCTGTGGCAGGCGGCCGCATTGCCTTTTCCATCAAGGGGCTCTCTTGAGCCAGCTTTGACCCCCAGTCTTTGGCCTTGTATGGCGTTGCTTGTAGTTGTCAGAGTAAAGTACTTTCTGAGCGTCGCCTGAACCCTGGTTGACCCACTGCAGGTGGTTCTCACTGCTCTGTAGGAGTGTGGTGCCCAAAGTGATGTAAAACTCGGGATATGCTTGGGCCAGCAAGCACACTGTGAGGTTGAATGTGTGTGCGCTTGCATTCATGCCCTGTCTGCAGCCCGCCAGGCAGGAACAGTGTTCGCATCAAGTTGACGTGGCGGTCTGCTGCTGCCGTTGCCTTGCACATGATGGGTCCAGACTGGCGCGCCGGTTCGCAGCACACAGCAGCAGTGGTTGGTCGGTTGGTTGGTTGGTTGGTTGGGTGGCTGGGTGTGTGGGCAGGTGGGTTGGTCCATTCTGTTCAAGTTTGATGGCCCTGACTGCCTGGTGACAGTGACCCTCAGGGGTGCAGCCACATGCTGGGGCTTACAAAGTTGGGGAAATGGGAAAACAGGTGTGCCGCATGTGGCATCCCTGTTTCAAACGGCAATGCTGCAGAGTGGGTGCATGACGATGGTGCGATGGACTCGGCCTTGTGAAGGGTGTTGCAAGGGGTTGATGCGCATCCTGGCTGTTGACATGGTCAAGCTTGCTCAAACGTGCAGGCCCGCGGACTTGATGACTGTTAGCAGTTGACCAGTATGCTTGCACACTCCTCCTTGTATAGCGCAAAGCGAACAACAGGAATCACCCCCATTGTGTCATGTCACACTGCCAGTGGGAGGTACTGTAACGCTATGCCATGTCATGACCAGTATGACACTGCAATGTGACACATTGCATGGAACAGGGACTCAGCAGCGAACAACATTCGAGCAAATATACCACACCTACATCATACCCGCCAGAATCCTTGCATCCAACAGGCCACATCATCCTGTGCGCTGTCTGCGGCCTCCTCTGCTCCTTGCTTTGTGTCAGTTTCAGCTTGTGATCCACACCCACTAAGCTACGTCACTAAGGGGGTATGGGAAAGACACGTGGACACGGGTCCAGGCGAGGAGCATACAGGGGTGCTCGTGCCGGTGCTAGCAAAGGCAGGGGAGAGGAGGAGGAAGACAGTAGTGAGGAGGAGTATGAGCAGCCTAGGGGCGTAGGTAGGTCGGCATCACGCAGATCAGCAGTTGTATAATGTAGCCAAGTCCCACGAATCAACCTCGCCGGCATCACGCATGGAAACCGACAGCATGAGCAGACTGTGATCTGGCTGAGCATGCATTTTTGTTTGTGAGCCGCCCGGGGCCGGTGTTGCTTGTTCAGTTATTGCACAATGAAGTTGTATATTTCTGTCAACGTTGGTGCATGTCGACATGTCCAGCTTCGGGAACAGCAGCAGCAGCTGGTTGAACCATCACTCTGCAGTGCAGGCTGGTAGCCTTGATGGGCCTAGTCAACCACCACAGTGCCTCAGTATGAACATGTTGTGTACCGTTTCTGCTACCAGGTGGACAGCGGTCCACGGTAGGCATGCTGCCCCCCAGTGACAGTGAAGAAGAGGAGGAGGAGGGTGAGAAGAAGGAGGGCGAGGAGAAGCCCAAGGCCAAGGTAGCTTCCAGCAGCAAAGGTGGCCAGAGCAAAAACGCAGGTGCGTACCCACAGGTGCTGAAACAGGCCAGGCTGCTCCAGGTGCACTCTGGTAGGCACTCCATTTGACTTGCGGTCAGCCCACCCAGGAGCCAGCACTCACAAGCAGGTGGCTGTTGACAGCAGGGTGCCGCTGTGACAGCAAGTGTGGTGCCCAAAACCACTGAGGATCTCAAATCACGCAGGGGTCTCCTCGTTCACTTGTTTGTATCGACAGCAGCTGTGGTACGATAACATGCTTTGCTCCTGTGCAGGCAAGCTTCCCCCCAGTGACAGCGGGGAAGACGATGATGACAGCGAAGAGGAGTCGAGTGAGGAGCCACTGAACGAGTACCTGGCAGCAGCACCACGCAAGAAGTGAGACACCCATGCTGCTGTAGCAGCACAGCTGGCGGCCAGCAGTTTGAAGTCCTGCTGTTGTAACAATCACGGGCTTGCTTGCAACCGCAGCTGCTGTGCGGGGACAGCCAGAAACAGCATCTTGATGGTTAATCTGCAGCGTTGGGTTGTGCCTGCCAGCAGCTCAAGATGGGTGGGGGAGAGTGCGATGGGCCAGCTGCATTGGGTGTCGCTCACAAGTGCAGGTCCCAGCAGCAGTGCTGGCAGGCACGTCTGTCTGCTGTCGCTGTACTGCCCGCCCCCCCCCCCCCTTCCCCATGTGTCGACACGGCATCTCTGGGGTTTTGATTCAAAGGCTCCAAATTTCCAGAAGCATCAACGACGGTTGGCGGACTCACCAAATGTTGTGTGTCTGTGTCACGTCATGCTGCTGCTGGCCCCACTGCAGGAAGGTTGTTGAGGAGGAGCCTGACCCTGCACAGATTGCCAAGGACATGGAGCGGCTGGCTATGATCAAGCAGAAGAGGTGGGGGTCTTTTTTTGGGGGGGGGTGATTGCAGAGGGGCAGAAAGCGTTACTGGTGGTGTGTGGCGGAGGAACAGGGGGAGGCTTGGTGGTGTTGGCAGACTGGCAGCAAGCTACAGGGTGGGTTAGAGGAGTGCAGAGCAATCCTGGTTGCAGCAGCTCGCGAGGATGCCGCACAGCCATGTGTGCCGATAGTGAGGTGTGAGATCGTGCTGTCAGCATGTGCACTGTGTGTACATGCTGTTTCAGTACATTGCAGCTGCTGTGAGATAAGGCAGCACGAGGATGGACAGTGCGGCAGAGTTTTGTGTCAGCATGAGGGTTGCTTTCAGACCACTGGTACAAGCGCAGGGATTTGGGGCAACATGTTTCTTTCTGTACCAACTACGGCAGGGTTGGCACAATGAACTGTGTGTCACACCTACACCGCCTGAGGTTGTACCAGATTTGCGCCATGCAGAGGCGCCCAGGTTGCATCAGGAGGAACCTGAACCCCAGTAGAACCATCAAGCAGTGGTTGGATTGTTTGTTTGTGTTGACTCAAAAGACATTTCAAAGGCAAAAGCCAAACAGTCTATGCGTTGGTCCTGCCCTGTTTCGTCTCCAGGGAGGAGGACCGGCTGAAACGCATTGAGCAGGAGGGCTGGGACCGCTTTGCCCCCGTCTCAGACACCAACAAGCCGTGAGTACAGGCTGGCTGAGGCATGCAACTGCAACACCTGATGTTTGGCCTCAAAAGCAGCCATGCATGTGCTCTGGCAGGTTGAGACAGGAACACAGTAAACCTTGATTTCGCCATGTAGATGCTTGTGACGGCAATGTTGCGTATAGTGGGTTGTGCTGCATCTCTGTGCCAGCAGCTGGGGACGAAAGTGAGGCCAGCACTCTGCACGGCTGTCATCCAGGCAGTGTGCCTGGTGGCCTCTGCTGAGCAGCTGACGTTGCCTGCATGGCATTTTGCCATTGGTGCACACTCACCCTTGTCTGTCTCTGCTATTGTGCTCCTCTTACTCTGTGCTGCTATATCGCTGCTTCTGTGTGCCTTCCCACCCTTGCTGCTGTGCTTGTCTGCAAATTGTAGGCCCGGTGCCGTACCCTCTGACCACCCAAGCCACAAGGAGTAGCAAGCTTGGGTAGCAGCAGCAGTAGCAGCACGTCCAGTATTCGTCTTATTGGTGCCAGGCAGGACCTGCGGCACACTGGGTTTTTTGCTATTTTGGTTGGGCCCGCTGCGGTGACCTGGGTTGTATGCTATCTGAAGCAGCCTGCAGCTGTGTGCTGATGTAGCTGAGGATGGATCTGTTTAGCTGTATGACTGGGCAACTGCACCGTGTGGGTGTCAGGCTCTGTGATTGGGGAAGTGCTACATGTGGGCTGTAGCAGGTATCAGGTATCAGGTGTGTTTGACCACGTTTTCTTGGGCTGTCGTGTTCTATGCAATAGAGCAGGCTGAAGTACTGAGTTCCACCATAGGTTTCCATTGATGCATCGACCAAGCCCTTGACACTCGTCGACAGCGTGAATGCACCTCAGTCTCGTACCTGAGCTCTGCCGGCATCTCCTGCGGTGGATCAGCCAGTTTCTTACTTTCTTTAGTTCCCATTATATCCAACGCAAGACTACAGGTGCGGTGGTGAAGCCAAAGACACTGAACAGCAGCACCTGTTGTGGTCCAGGCTGGCTTCATGCAGCCTCACTCATGCCCGCAGGGAAGCAATCAGCGCGGCCCTGGGCGTCCAGTCAATCGAATGGCATTGTTTCAAGTCAGCTGGGAGGCGAGCACTTCATCAAAGCCTTTGCACATCATGGGTGTGGCTATGGCTCAGAGCAGCTGCTGCAGTCCAGAGGGTCTCAGTTCCCGCAACTGTCAGGCATCACGTACCTGGACCATGCAGCAACAACATTGTGCAGCAAGCAGCAGCTGCAGGAGGCGCAGGCAGAGCAGCTGCAGCACCTGCTTGCAAACCCACACAGCCAGCTGCCCTCTGGCCTGGACTACTCAGCTATGGCTATTGAGGAACTACGCTTGCTGACTCTCAGCATGCTGAATGCCCCAGCAGACGAGTACGAGGTAGGCTGCTCTGCTGCTGCTGCTGCTGCTGCTGTAGGAACCTCAGCCGTGCTGGCTTGTGCTGCGCGCAGCAGTTGCAGCAGTTGGTGCCAAGCGTGCTGACTTACCAACTGCACATGTTGTGCTGATCATGTGGTTGAAGAACCAGGGCCTGCATATTTATGGATCCCATGCATTTCTGCATGCCCCACTGTAGTGCCCTATGAAATCCGCCAACATGGCTTCTGTACCGCCTTCCTCAACCCCTGCCACACAGGTTGTGTTTGTTGCTGGTGCCACAGCAGCCCTCAAGCTTGTTGGAGAGACCTTCCCATGGACTTGCAGCAGCAGCGTGTGTGCATACACCACCATCAATCACAACAGCGCACTGGGCATCAGGCAGCAGGCAGCTGCTGCCGGGGCCACTGTTACTGCCGTGCAGCCTGAGCAGCTGCAGCAAAGCTGGCTGCAGGCGCAGAGCAGTGCTGATGGCAGCCACCAGCATCATCATCATCAGCAGGGGCATCAGCCAGATTACGAACAGCAGCAGCTGCAGGAGCAGGATGTCGGGCAGGCAAGTGTGCTGTCAGGGCATCAAGGGCAGCCGTACAGCCTGTTCATTGCACCTGCAGAGTGCAACATGAGTGGCACTCGCTGCAGCTGTGTCGAGCTGTTCCAGGCCTGGAAGCAGCTGCAAGAAAGGCAGCAGAGCCAACAGCTGCAGGAACCCCAGCAGCACCAGCAGCAGCAGGTGCAGCAGCAGCACCAGCAGCAGCAGCACCAGCAGCAGCAGCAGCCAGTGCTGTCACAGCAGGCCCCCCAGCAGCATCAATGGCTGCTGCTGGTTGATGCTGCCAAGGCGTGTGCCAGCCAACCCCCAGACTGCTCCAGCTGTTCCATAGACATGCTGGCCCTCAGCTACTACAAGATCTTTGGCCACCCAACAGGTGTGCATCTTGGGCACAGCAGCTGCAGCATCAACGGGTAATCTCTCTTACGTAATGCAGTTGCAGTGACGGTTGCACAAGTAGCAGGACCAGTGGCAGCTTCATCATGATCTTGCAGTTGCACTGCCAGCTGCTGTTGCTGATGGTGGTGCTGATGCTGTGGGCATGGGCGGTGGTGTGGGTAGTACAGCACACTGAAGGTACTAAGTACTGCTTCCTGCTCTCGTGCTTTGACTGCTGCTTGCACCAGGCCTGGGAGCATTAGTGGTGCGGCGCAGGCTGCTGCCTCTGCTGCATCAGCACAAGGCATACTTTGGAGGTGGCACGGTTGAAGTGGTACTGCCTGACTCACCACATGTTGTCAGGTGGGTTGGCGCCGCTGGTGTGCTGGACTGTGCAAGGTAGAATCAGTCACTCTGTCACAGAGCTCGTAGCTATGTTGCAACAGAACTGCGTTGTATTTTGACCCCGGCGTGCCAGCCAAGGTGGTAAGCGTTCTGCACAGCGCCAACATGTGTGTGCACTGCTCAGCAGATGCGGGGCGCAGCTGTGCATGCATGCAGATCCGAGTTCGTCAATGCTAGTGCTGCCATTGTGCCTTGCTTTGCACAGGTTACGCATTACTAAATCGTTCTTTTTCTTCTGCTGCAGGCGTCCTGGTGCTGCTGGTCTTGAGGATGGCACACTGCCCTTCACAGCCATAGCAGCAGCCCGCCACGGCTTCCAGCAACTGCAGCGGCTGGGAGGTTTTCCCGCCATCAGCCGCCACACAGCCTGTCTCACGTGGCACCTGATGCTGCGGCTGCTGCAGCTGCGGCACAGCAACGGGGGTCCCGCTGCTGTGCTGTACTGCCACCCTGCGGTACAGCAGCTGCTGCAGGAGCATCTGACACCAACAGCACCAGCAGCAGCTGCCGTGAACATGAACAGCAGCAGCAACGACCTCACCAGCAGCAGCAGGAGGGTTGGAAACACAGGCACCAATAACAGCAGTAGCAGTAGCATAGCAGGGAAGGGTGCAGTGGGAGGCTGTGGGACTGAACTTGGGCTGTTGGTGGTGCCGGAGCCTGCTGTTATGCAGCGGTTTAGGGAGCTGCAGGGCCCAGTGGTGTGTTTCAATCTGTTGCGGCCTGACGGCAGCTGGGTGGGACATAAGGAGGTTGGAAAGCTGGCAGCCATACACAGCATCTGCCTGCGCACAGGTGTGTGTGTGTGTGTGGGGGGGGGGGGACGCAACCTTTAGGGTTGGTACTAATGATATTGGTAGGGTTGCAGGGGTTGCCAGGTACGACGTGATGCATGCTGGAGGGGTGAGGGCAGACATGCACCTTGATGCGTGTGTTTATGTGCAGCGCGTATGCACCCCCTCTGCTGACACACTCCCACCATCATGCAGCAAACTGAGACAGCAGCACGCCTCTCCCCTGCCGCCCTGCTGTCTCCACCTTGCCTGCTGTCGCAGGCTGCTTCTGTAACCCCGGTGCCTGTGCCCACTACCTCGGCCTCACAAGCCAGGACCTGCTCTCACACCATGCAGCAGGACATGTGTGCTGGGATGACCATGACCTTATAGAGGGCCGACCCACAGGTGCTGTCCGGGCTCCCGTTGCTTACAGTATTGACATCTTGCAAGAGTGGGGCCAGGTTGAGAAGCGTTCTTGCCTTCGAGCTGCTGGCGAATGATTGCTGCTGTTCCCAGTACTGACCGTGTTGACATGTTGCTGCTGTGGTTGCAGGTGCTGTCCGGGCCTCTTTTGGCTACATGAGCAGCTATGAGGATGTGTCAGTGCTGCTGCAGTTCCTGCAGGCCTTCTTTGTGGACAACAGTGGGGGCCTCCTCAGCACAGCGACTGTGGAAGCTGGCAGCAGGGACAGCAATGACAGCAGCGGTGTGGGGCTAGCAGAGGTGGGTTCAGGGCCAAGCGGTTCTGCTGTACCCAGGGGCAAGAGGATGTCAGGGACGGCAAGTCCTGCACCAGCTGCAGCTGAGGAGCAAGGTGTCCACAGTCCTCTTGCTGTGGATCCCTCTAGCAGGCCAATGGGTCAACCAGCGGCAGCAGCAGTGCTGCAGCAGTCAGCTGGCAACGGCAGCAGCAGCGGCAGCAGTACACTGCAGCCAGCAGGCAGTGCTGCGGTTGGGTGCTTGACGGGTCTGTACCTCTACCCGGTCAAGTCCTGTGCCCCTCAGCAGGTGGCAGCCTGGCCCATTGGGCCTAATGGCTTGCTGTATGACCGGGAGTGGGCCGTGTGTGGGCCGGATGGGCAGTTACTCACACAAAAGAGGGCCCCAAGGCTCACTCAAGTGAGAGCAGAAGTGGACCTGCAGCAGCAGGTGCTGCGATTGACTGCAGTGGGCGTGCAGCAGCAGCTGCTGGTGCCGTTGCACTCAGCAGAGGCTGCTGCTGTTGCTGAGTCTGGTAGGGATGCAGTACACCAGAAGCAGCAGCAGCAGCAGGAGGTTCGTGTGTGTGGTGACAGGGTGTGTGCGCAGGTCTTGTCTGGGCATGTTTTGGGTGCTTCCATCCAGCACCCTGAGCCCTCTGGTCGGAGCTCGGCAGCCACTGCAGCAGCTAACAGCAGCCCCAGCATGCTGCCGGAGGCGGTTGGCAGTGACCCAGCAGCAGCAGCAGCAGCCGTCACGGCCGCAGCTGCTGGGAGTGACTCCGCTGTGCAGCAGTGGTTCACTGCTGCAGTGGGGGTGCCGTGCAGGCTGGTGCGCCAGGTCAGCAGCAGCCGGACAGTCAAGCAGCAGCAGCAGCACCAACAGGTTCAAGTTGCTATCAACGGCTCTGCAGACAGCAGCACAAGGGACTTGTTGCCGGGGCCGTTGATTCAAACCACAGGGAGTCAAACCCTAGGGTTTGCCAATGAGTCACAGTATCTGCTGGTCAATCAGTCCAGTGTTGACTACGTTGCAGTGCAGCTCAGCACATCAGGGACGCCAGAGGCAGCTAGTAGTGTGCAGGCAGGGAGTGCAGGTGTGGCAGCAGCAGGCGCCATGCATGCTGGTGCCTCCCAGGTAGACGCGCTGCGGTTTAGGCCCAACCTGGTGGTGTCAGGGTTTGAACCGTGGGCAGAAGATGGGTGGACAGGGGTGCGGTTCAGCCCTGGTGGTAGCGCACAGCCTGCCAGCGCAGCTTTGGCACCTGCCAGCTCCCCTCGCGCTGCAAGCTGTGCTGGTAATTGCAGTGTGGCACACCTGCAAGGCAGCTGCCATGCGACAGACGAACCCAGGGCCCCACAGCAGCAGCAGGCAGCACTGCCTGAGGTACTAGCAGAGCAGACGGTGCATCCAGGGGTGTGTCTGCAGGTGGTTGGTCCATGTGGCCGGTGTGACATGGTGTCAATAGACCAAAGCACAGGGCAGCGCAGGGGCAGCCAGCTGCTGTCGCTGCTGGCACGTGAGAGGCGTGTAGGGGGCAAGCTGCAGTTCGGGGTGCTGCTGGCCAACACAGCTGTCGGGTTGGGGCGGCAGTGTGAGCAGGGAGGGTTTTCATGGTTGCGTGTTGGTGATGTTGTCCAGCCTGTGTAGGCTGATGCTGCGGGGGAGGGTCAGACCCTGTCACAGTGGTGCTAGCCAGATCAGATCTTAGTACTGTTTGTTGGCTCCTGCTGGTGTCACAGTGTACCAGCCTGTGTTGGCTGTTGTGGTGTGTGGTTTCGGGTGTTATGGGATGACCTTTTGTCGACGTGTGAGCTGATCTGTTGTCATGCTGGCATCACGAGTCGTGTAGGGGTACATTGTTTTGATGTGTACATGTCTGCGGACAGCAGGATATGAAATTGCTTGTGTATAACCCCAGGACACAGCAACTATGTCCATGCAGGGCGACAGTGCTGGCTGGAAACATGGATGATGGAGTGTGCAAGATGGAGTGTGGAACTTGGCAGGTTACCATCTGGATCTTCACACATGATACCTGTCTTTCAGAAGCCGCTGTACCAGCCTTCACGACTCACAACAAATCCAAGGGAGCTAGTACCATACATAATCCAGGCGCAAAATGCACTCATTGCATGGCAACAGGGCGCTATTGCTGCATAGCATCAAAACAGGCAGGCACACAGTACCTGAAAGGTAGCTGCAAAGTGTGGTGTGCTGCTGTAGCTCCATAGCGCAGGCAATTGCCAAAGCAGCACAAAGCGCATGCCTGAAGCTCTAAATCCTGCCAAATGCACCACGTGGTGCACCAACTGTCACCCTCCCTTGCATCACCAGCCTGCCAGCATGCACCACAGGGGGGGGGGGGGGTCGGGAGCGCGGCAGTGTGCAGAGACACTCCACAGGGAAGGACGGACCAGGGGTGGGCATGGATGAGATCTTCACAACCCTTGCTTGGACGAAAGAAGGCAAATGCACGCATGACACGTATGGAATGCCAGCGGGGCATACCGAATAGTATAAAGCTCTAGGGTTGACAACAATAAGTGTGGACTCCTCAACAGGTGCCAAAGCAAAACACTGGATTGGGTTCAGTGTTGGAAGGCACTCCCATGCGGGTCAGCCACAAATAGGGATCCAGATTGAGTTGCTTTCAGCCTCGGTATAAACCTTGAACCCTCATGAAGCACACTCCCAACACAATACTGAAGCTGCATGCACACAAGGGGTGATACAAGCACCTGAAAACAGCATTGGGTCCATGCAAATTCAACACTTGGGGTGGTGACTGAGTGAATACTGCTGCCCAGCACCATTGTCACCTGCAATGCACACGCAGCCCTACTCCATGCTCAACACAGGTAACAAGACAAGCCAACGCAGGTGCTTGTCACTCGCTTGCAGGGGACCCTGCCACACAAATCCATTCATGCTGATGAGGCACAACACAAGCTCGCACAAAGCCATACGCCGATGCACACAACTGGTACACACTCGAAGTAGCAGCAGCGCCATGTGCCTGCGCTGTAGCAGCCGCTTCCGTGAACAAAACTCACAAAATAGTAGCCTCCCCAATACCAGTACTGTGCCTGCAATCACATGCATACCTGCTACTCTGCGCAGACAGTTTGCTGAGTTGTGATGTCCATGCTTCCCCTCCCTTCCCTCCCATCCTTCATTGCCCTCTGTTATGTTGCCCTTTCTTCCCGCACGGCGAACTCACCAATGCATGCACCAAACACACCCGGACAGCGGGCTTTGAACCCACTCAAATGGCTCAGTGTATGCCACTGTGTGTGCGCTCGACAACCATTGACAGCTGTGTGGAAGCCAGCTGCCTGCCACGCCCAGAGCCCGTCCCCTCCTGCATCTCCACAGCAACACCAGCAGGGGCAACTTGCTGAGCAACACCCTCCTTCCCCTCAAACTTCTTCCTCTTGTCGCCACCCCTCCTGAACTTCCCACGCTTCTGGGACTTGTACTGGCTGTCCACCCTCTCGAGGTGCTTGCGGCCGCAGATGCGCGCCATGCGCGCGGACAGGGGCTGGTCCACAGACAGGCACTGCGGGGTGTGTGCCTCGAACCAGCGCAGCACCGGCTTGATCATGGGCATGAGCAGCGGGTCGACAAGTGCCTTTTCAATCTCAACAACTGTGTAGACGATGATCATGCAGACAAAGACGCGCAGCCACTGCAGACCCGTCATGGCTTCCATGCTGAAGAAGGCATTGACATAGGGGGTCATGGTCAGGAACACCTGCAGGCAGCAACAAGGTGCCAGTGCCAACGGATGTCTTTGAAGCCGTTGCGCAAGCAACATAGAGCACAGCAAGTGTGCATGTTGAGGGCACGCCCTGGTCTGTGCAATCACCGTATGTGTATTGCAGCAGGTGTTATGGGACCAGACCTGCACTTTGCAGCTGCATCGCATGTTGCACGGCTGGGATGCCATTGAGACAAACAGTCCTCTCAGCATGCCAACTGAACCAAATGACACAACAACTCAAGCAGTACAACATTGGCCGGTGCTGCCTTGATAAGAACTGTGATCAGCACAAGTTTGCTCCCCACTTACCATGATGGCGATGGTGACAGGCACAGAGATGAAGATGATCTTGTTGCCACGGAACACGCGCGGGTGGAACGTTGACGTCTTCAAAAAGCGGCAGGTGATGAAGTAGGCTACCTGCAGGAAAAAGCGGTTTGAAGTGATGAGTAAGCAAAGAAGGGGTCTGCAGGGCTCATGGCGGCGCCGCCCAGTACCACCAGCCACATAATGAGGGGCAGACGATACATCTGTCCTACTGACGCACCCCTGCAGCACGGTCGCCACCTGTGCCCCACACCACTGCACTCCCTGCGAGCTATATTGTGCGATTTGCAGCCCTGATATGCCCTCCTGCCAGCGTATGAGATTCATCAGCACTGTGCATTCAAGCCATGCTGACGCTTGGATGTACAGGATTCATTCAAGCTTGGTGTAGGCCTCAGGCTCCCCCATGACACACACCTGGGATCCCACCAGCACGTTGAAGCTCTCAGCACGGGACTGGCCCAAGGAATGTCCCGTTGCCTGCGCCCACGCAAACACGCCCAGCACCAGCACCACCACCAGGTGGCACACGAAGAACATGCGCCACAGCAGCATCTTGCCGATGAGGCGCTTGTTGGGGCGGCGAGGGGGCAGGTCCATGACCGTGGGCTCTGGGGGCTCTGCTGCTAGGGCCAGGCCCAGTGTGGTGGAGGTCACAAGGTTGACCAGCAACACCTGCAGAGCACACAATTCAAGGACAGTTGTGCAATTGCACTTGGAGCAATCAATAGCCCACCACGCACACTATCGGCGCAAGAAGCAGGACATTGGTTGCATGCGATGCACACTGGTTACTGATGCAGACCAAAGGATGCCCTGATGGTGACGGGTGGCAACACCCCTTCGCACCACCGCAATCTATGCGCACACTGGCGTACCTGCAGAGCTGTCAGTGGTGCTGCTGCAAAGCCGATGACGTAGGCGTACATGACAGAAGTTCCCTGGGCCAGATTCACTGGCATGTTGAAGATCAGGATCTGCACGGCATGCCACACAGGAGGAACACATTGGCCCATGAGTTGCGCGTACGCTTCAGGAGGGTGCTGTGACACATCAATGGTGTTGCTGCAGAACAGCAAGCCCTCCAAGGCGACATTGACGAAATGGTCTATTTGCTGTCGGAGAGCACTTGCCTTGCGGATGTTGGTCCACACGCGCCTGCCCTCCTTCACAGCGGCCACGATGCTGGCAAAGTTGTCGTCCACCAGCACCATCTTGCTGGCCTCCTTGGACACGTCAGTGCCTGCACAAAACACAGCATCATGAATGAAAGTATGATGGAGTCATGACACGCCTTTTGCAACCGGTAGCGGTTAGCGGCTGGCCAGCTGGTCAATATGTAGATGGGAGTAGCAGGTTGAGAGGCCGCAGGTGCAATCACACCTGTTGTAGTGCAGCTGCAACACCTGTACGAGCCAACTGCTGAACGTATATCAAACTCGTGCCACGTGTTTAGTCAATGACAGGTAGGTGCTTAATGGCCCATTGGGCATTGAAAGTACCTGTGATGCCCATCGCAACGCCCACATCAGCTGCCTTCAATGCGGGGGCGTCGTTCACTCCATCACCAGTCATGGCTACTGTCTGCTTCAGCTCCTGCAAGAACAAACAACGCAACAGGTGCCTGGGTCAGCCATCACCAAACCACCAGTCACTCCAACCCATGTATGGCGAGGCATGTCAAAACTGTGTGAACATTGCAGTCAGCATTCACGCTACTGCAGGCCACAAGGCAAGCCTCAAACACTGGCAAGCCCCCTTGGCAAACGCTACATTGGACGTTCGTGGCACGCTGCTGTGCAGGCTCGTGCTAGGCGACCAGTCGAGTCACAATAAGTACCTGCAGGGCGCGCACAATCTTCAGCTTGTTTTCCGGCTGGCTCGCGCAAACACGTTGCACTCCTTGACAAGAGCCCTGAGGGCGTCAGGGGTCAGCCTGTCCAGCTCGGGGCCCGTGAAGACAATGCCGTTGCCAGCAATGCCCAGCATCTTGCCGATGGCCAGGGCTGTCAGGGAGTGGTCGCCTGCAGGCAACACACAAGGCCACATGCACATGATGTAACAGTGTTGCGTCGTCATCAGGTGCTGTCTGTAGTCACGCGCCGCAAACGCCAGCCACCAAGCACTGAAAGCACCAGCCAACAACAAGGCAACACACCTCGGAATACGCCCACCAAGCGTGCACAATCTGTCCTGGTTTGCAACAGCCAGTTGCTTTCAAGCAACAACAGTAGCTCCTGCCGCATGCAGCTCAACAGCAAACTAGTGCCATGACATGCTTGTTGGGCAAACCTCTGACGTTGGCAGATTTGCTGCTGTCTGCTGTCACACCTGTGATCATCTTGACAGTGATGCCGGCCCTGTGTGCAATCTTGATGGCCTCCATAGCCTCCTCCCTAGGGGGGTCCAGGATGGCCACCATCAGCACCACTGGCAGAGCAACAGCAGCAGCCAGCACAAGTCAACAAGTCAACAGCTGGAGGTTGTGCAGGTTGCTTCAGGAACTTCAGCGTCTAACTGCGGCATACAAAGCTGCCAATCATGAACCTCACTTGCGCATGGGCCCTGGCATGACACTCTGATGACTCTTCTGGTGCAATGCAATGGGGCGTGCCTGGTGATGCAGGTGATGCGGCTTACTTGAAAGGAAGGGCGGCTGTGAGAGCAAATCCTCTGCAGTCTTGATGGAGTCCATGTTGAAGTTGGCTGGGAGATCAGCCCTGCACCAGCCAAACCACCAACAAAGACATTGCAAGGTGCACACTGAGTCAAGTGGGCGCACGTGCTTGCGTGCGTACTGCTGCAGGCTGTTGGCTAGGATTGCAGTTGTAGGCTGCCACAAGCACAGCACATGCAACTGCCTGCTTCCTCACACTCGCATGTCACAGTGCAACATGCTCCCTGCCGCACGCCTGCAAGCCACTACTCTACAAGCAGCACGGTGTGCGTGATCTGCACCACCAGTCAACACCCAACTGTGTGCAGCTTGCTGTCAACCCACCTGCACAGTGACAGGACGCGGAGGCCCTTGCTGCTCAGTCCTGCTTGTGCGTGTTGCCAGAAGCTGGGGTCAACCGGGGCCGTCTGCGCAGCGTCCCCTGCGCCTGTCAACTGGCTCTTGCACAGAGGCATCAGGCGGTCCGGTGCACCCTTGACGTACAGGACGCGCCTGCCGTCCGGCTCAGTGTGCACTGTGGCCATGAACTGCAAGGCGTGAAGGACAAACACAGCACATATTGTCATCAAGTTGAGGTCAAGCCAACCAGGCTGTCCACCAGTTGTTCCAAGTACATCACCCCATAGTGTGGGGATGCCTGCACTGCATGCCTAGCAAAGGGTGGAGAGGCAGTTGGAGGCTATCACAAGAGCTGCCTGGACCGCTAGAGCCCAACAGTCGTAGAGCCCCAGCACCAACCCATGCCCACTACGCCCACCTTGTGCTCGCTCTCAAAGGGGATGGCGCCCACCCGAGGCTTGCTCTCCTCCAGCTGCTTCTGCTGCAGGCCCGCCTTCTGGCCCAGTGTCAGCAGAGCCACCTCTGTTGGTGCACCCAGCGGCTTGTACACGGTCCGGCCTACGCACCGGCACAGTTTCAACAAAAGGCAGCAGCAGTGAGCAGTGAGCTGTGAACTTGACAGCATGTTTGGTCAACAGGCAACTTCGCACATGGCATGCGCGCACTCAACCCCATTCATGGAGGGTACAATCAAGAAATAAACTCCCTGTCCTGCAAGTGTCTGCATCACTTATGGCACATAGTACAGAATGCTAGCAACGCAGCAGACTTCCCTCTGGTAAGCTGCAAAGCAGCTGTGAGCCACATGACCTGCTCACACTCCGCGCCTGCTGAGACTCTAACTCAGGCCTGGTCCGTGGCAGGGACCTATCATTACCCCTAGACTACAGGCGCTGGCAACCATAGCAGGAGAGCCGTTGTGGCAGGGGACAGGCCTCGCCGGTCCTGTGCCACGTGATCTGGTCTTGGACTTGGCCCATGGGGCAGTGAGAGTGGGCTGACTTGTCTGCAACAACTTATGCATGTGCGTTCTTGGCCGCACATGCGTACGCTGTATGCCTTGTGCAGGTTGCATGCTCACACAGCTTGTGTGCCACAGGTGGTTGGGCTGTCCTGAGTAGGATTGGTGGCGCCTTGCGTTGCAAGGGCGGCACATGGATTGGGTCCCGGGGCTGGCATTGGGTCGGCTGGGTCCTTGAGGCCTCTTTGTAACGAACACTGCCTGCCTGCCTGCCTGACTGGCTGACTGACTGGGCTTGCATTGGGTCGACTGGGCCTCTCAGGGCCTCTTTGACAGGAACACTGACTGCTTTTGCATGTTTTCTCTGCAAATATTATTTATCGAACCTCTCGTAGCACTACATAACATTGTTATGTGGCATATTACCCAAAATCAGCCCCACGCAGCCAACTACCTCAAACCCACCTGTCCCTTCATCCTGCACTACGCTCAGGTGTGAGTCGTTGCACAGCACTGCGCCCTCCAGCATCTCGCGCAGCAAACTGAGCTCAGCCTCGCCCAGCTCCTGCTGCTGTCCAGGGCCAGCTGCCGCAGAGGCAGGGCCTGCAGATGCCATGGCCGCTTTAGCAGCAGCCACGGCTGCCGACTGGGGGTCCTGGGGCTCTGCTGGGGCTGGGGCTGCGGGTGCGGCGATGGTCTGTGTGATGGTGCCAGCTGGGGCGTAGCCCACACCGGTGATGGTGTACAGCTTGGCTGCCGTCTGCACATTGACCGCCGTCATCTCTGCAAAAGACACACACACCAGCCAGCCACGAAGCCAGCAAGGATGTCAGCGATTGTCGACAGCGTCCCTGCTCCGACTGCACACAGCACGGCACGCCCTGTCTGGTACTGACAAAAAGCACAGCGGAAGGACACGCTGACGAACTGCTGGTGTGGCCCCTTGCAGACTGCAGTCAGACACTGGGGTGCAGACGGCCCCAAAGAGGCACGCTAGGCAAAAACACACCGTTCTTTGTGAGAGTGCCGGTCTTGTCGGAGCAGATGATGGTGAGACTGCCCAGTGTCTCCACTGCTGGCAACTGACGGATGATGGCGTTGTTGTGCGCCATGACTGCAAGCCAGCAACAAGCAAGACAATCAGAAGTGCACTGGTGTGACACACAGGGCAGGACATAAGAGAATGTGCCGACTGTGAAACTGCAAGCAGTACAAGAAGCGCAACACTGCACAGGCACGACCAGTGCTGCATGCTGCCCTGACCCTGCTTGAGCACTCGCACAAATCCCCTTGATACTGGATTCTGCACACATGTCCTGCCTGCTGTTCGCACCTGTAGTGCCAAGGGCAAGCACAATGGTCACCTGCAAAGCAAACGCAACAGGGGCTTAGCGGGCAGAAGCAAGCAAGTGCACCACAACAAGGACGCCAAAACACCACCATGGAACGAGCATGATCACGAACTGCTGCACCAAGCAGGACAAGCACATGCCAGCTCATACCATCAACAATTAAGCTCAGCACCCACCATTGCAGGCAGACCCTCAGGAATGATGGCCACTGCGATCGCCACAGCACTCTCAAAGGCCGTCTTGAAGTTGTTGCCTGCATGGAACATGGCCAGCAGGAAGGCCACCACAGCAATGACCGCCACCAGCACAGCCAGCCACCTGCCCAGAATCTCCAGCTGCAGCATTAGGTTATTCTTCACATTCTCAACCTGCAGCAGGACACGGCAGCACCATTGTGGGGCCCTCAGCATCATTGTGACCCTTCATCACAAGGGGTATGCACAAGGGGTATGCACAGCACATGGGTCACCTTTGCAACGGCACTGCCCTGCCGAGGGACTTGCCTTGCTTCTTCACAGGCACTGCCCTGCTGCTCTTAACAGCCAACTGCAGGCGCGGCAGCCCATGATGCAATCAAGCACAACACACCATCAACCCTGCATTCCAGCAAGTGACTCACAGTGTTGACCATCTTCGAAATGTGACCAATCTCGGCTGAGTCTCCGGTGCCCACCACCACACCAGTGGCTTGGCCAGACACCACGTTGGTGGCACTGCACAAACGTCAAAAGTAGCACAGGCAGCGGTTCACTCATGGCCCATATCACTATCACACCAGAGAGCTCATGGTGGCGGTCAGAGATGTCCCAGACCGCCAACCATCCTGCAGTCTGGAGCATTGGAGAAGGGTGGTGCAGGCTTCTGGACAACAGCTTGGATGTGCTGCGGAGCTGGCGCAAGCAGCCATCACGTAAGCAGGCTAGCATGCATACACATGTGTCAGAATGCTGGGGAGGCACTGCAGGCACTGCTGCTTCAGGCCCACCTGTAGCACATGCACTTGCGGTCGCCCAGGGGTGCCAGAGCAGGCACTGCTGGCACAGACTTGCTGGATGGCACAGACTCCCCAGTAAGCATAGCTTCCTGAACCTGCACATCACAAACACAGTGCCACAGCACAGCGCAGGACAGCGGAACACATGTCAGATTAGGCTTCTACGGTCCACCATCAGACAAAACACAACTGTGACCCAGCAGCCTTCAGCCGTGGCGCCTGACACTCTGCACACATACATCAGGCCAGATCTCCTGCGATAACATCCACCCAGCCCACCCACACACCTGCAGGTTGTTGGATGTGATGAGTCGTAGGTCAGCAGGGAGCTTGTCGCCCGACTTGATCAGCACAATGTCACCAGGCACCAGCTCCTCTGCAGGAATGGTCTGCCGCTGGCCGTCCCGCAGCACCTGCAAGGTGCAGCGCAGCAGCACAACAAAGGCAGCAGTCAAGCAAGCGACAAACACCCACTGCGCTGGCAGCTCACAGCCACCAGAGCACCAGACAGCTGCCAAACCTCAGCATGCGCATGTCCTGCTGGTGCACAACCCCAAAATCCCCGTCGTGCTGAAGGCCATTATGACAATCAGTCCTTTACAACATGCATATGGCAGCTGCGATGACCACTGCATCCAGGTCATGCCCAACAGCACTGGCGCTGGCTAGCATGCAGCATGCAGGGACACTCTGATGCTGTCTGCCCGCAATCCCCGCAGCCACTCACCACTGCATTAGCGCTCAGCATGGACTTGATTGCTTCCGCTGCCTGCAAGGGGCGCACCGCATGCGCAACAAGGCATAAGGTGCCTGAGTGCTGTGCCAGGCAATCCAAGCAAGATTGAGTGCCGCTGCCAAGTCTGCAGAAAACGCTGCCGAGTCATGCATCAACTGCCTACTCCACTGTGTGTCTACAGCTGCATGGCACAAATGCTGCTGGCATGGTGCAGGGAGCACTGCTTGGAGCTGCCAGGGCACTGCACTTCACAGCAACGCGCCAGCCATGTTGTCAGGAAGGATGCAGCAGCAGCTGGCAGCGCTGTTCCCCACACACCTTTTCAGCCTTGCCTTCTTGGATCAGCCCAATGGCTGTGTTGACAATGATCACACCCAGCACCAGACCAAACTCAGCCCATGACTGCAGGGCCCCCTCCACTATGGCTGCTGCCAGGAGGATGTAGATGAGAATGTTGTTCAGCTGGTTCCACACGCGGGCCAGGAACCCAGGCTTATCAGGAGGCGTGAGGCGGTTGGGACCAAAGTCCTTTAACCTGCAGCGTGCAGGATGCCAGCACAGATTGGTGCCAAGTCCGACACAGATGTCCGTGTGCCATGCATGTGCTGGCAGGATGAAGGGGCATCATTCCAGCGCCAGTCTAACTGACCTTATACGGTGGTAAGAGGTACAGCATGGCGTGTGAAGTGTAGGCAAGATGGTGTATAACGAACAGCAGCATGTATTTGTGCTGGCATAGACTGTGCTGATGGTCCTAGGGCCGCTTCACCTGCGGTCTGCCTCTGCCTGTGTGAGACCAGTCGTTGTTGAAGACACCAGCTCGTCCACCACCTCTTCTGCTGTCTCCACAGCATGCCAGGGCACCTCATAGTCTTCAGCGCTGTCACCGATGGTGACGACCGTGTGAGCATCTGTGCTGCTGCTGGCTGGCACATACTGTGTGGAGCGCTTGGCAATGCTGATGATGGAAGCCTGAACATGCAGCAGCGTGTGCAGAAGGGTACTGCTGTTGAGGAGTCAGATGAGCAGTACAGCAGTAGGATGTGGGTGCTGTTGTGTCCAATGTTGTGCATTCTGAACAAACCGACCGACCCAGAGCCTCAAACTCGACGGTGAGGCATTCATTCTGTACTTGATCGTTCAAGTTCACCTTGTCCAGTGCTTGGACGCTCTTCTTCCCCACACTCCTTGTTGACAACTTGGACAGGCCTGCTGACACCTTACTCAGCACTTTATCCCCGCCTCCAGCAGACATCCTAAACACGTTCACTAGTGTTCTGTATTTAACAGCTCTTGGCGTCTACGTTGTGCTGTATGGGATTCAACTGCACTGACTCACAGGCTTCGACAGGTGCCTGAATGTCCCAGCTCAGACCCTTTAAGTCAGTGCTAACGTGGATGATCCGTCTCATACTCTCTTCTGTTCTCCACGGTGTTCTGTCCTTGGTTGTGTTACGTCATTCCAAGGTGAACGCGTCTTACAGTACAATGGTAGGGTTTGAGATGGGAGTACAATTGTGTGCAATGTTTTCCGCAGTGGGTTGATTCTTGCGCAATTTGTCTGCCAGACACCTGAAGCCAGCTGCGTAGGATGCCAAACAAGGGTTTGTACTGTAGGCCATGTGGGTTCCCATGCCATGTGAGTTGGGCAGTAAATTATTGTGACACAGCCTGCAGAAACCATAGATTGGTGTGCTTGTTCGTTGGCTTGACAGGGGATCATCCTATCCTGTGCGACGTGTGTGAGCCAGGTCCAGATCTAGACTACTGTAGATCTGTCACACAGTCCATTCCAGCCAGAGACCTGAGAGCTGCTTCCACACATGCTGCTGCATGACCCGTGACAAGAAGGTGGACTCAGCTTGGTTTGGATAGGCTGATGCCACACCGGCAAGGCGTATAGCAGAGGTGGCACCCGGTGATTCTGATTCTGATTCTACCACAGGCCTTCTGATCCAGCCAGCACCCACTCCCACACACACCCAACAGGTACCAACACGGAATGCCACACTTCGTATGTGCACTGCTGCACCAATCCAGACAGACTGCCACGACGATTTGTCGTCGACAATGCCATGGTGTGCACTTCTCTGGCCACAAATGATTCGACCTGGCCACAGTCAGTTGGGAAGAGCTGCTGCTGCTGACCTGACCCTCTGAACATCTGCCTACTGCACTCAAACCTGCCTACCTCAATCGCACCAATCTGCACATTTAAGACATCAGCGCCGACCATCAGCCCCGACCCTTGCCTCTCTGGTTGTGCTGCCCCCTCCCGCCGCCATGCCGGCCCCTTCCCCCCTGCTGCTGCCCCCTGCCTTGCCCCCTCCCATGCCCTCCCTGCCCCTGCCCTTGTGCTCCACGGTGCCAAGGCTTGCCCCCACCCCGGCCGGGCTGGTTCCCCTGTGCCCCCTGGCCCCTTCTCCCAACTGCTGCTGCTGCTGCTGCTGCTGGCCTGCTTGCTGGAAGGCTCCAGGTTCAATCCGCTCCTCCTGCTGCAGCTGCTGCTGACACTTTTGCTGAAAGGCCTGTACCTGCAGCTGCATCAGAGGCTGTTGCATCATTGCTTGGCACTGCTGCACAACCACCCCAGGGGGTAGCTGCATCGGCGGCCCACTCGGCCCCTGCATGAAGTACACTGGGCCACCAGCAGCCCCACCCTGTATCACCACCGACCCGAGCCCTGGCTGCGGGCCCTGCAGGAACCCAGGTGGGAACTGCTCCCCTGTCCCTTGACGGGGACCAGACGGGGGACCTGACATGAACATGCCAGGCGGAGGCTGCTGCTGAGGCTGCTGTCGTTGCATCTGCTGCTGCTGCTGCTGCTGCTGCTGCTGCTGCTGCTGCAGAGGAGGCAGGCCCAAGCCCTGCTGCTGCTGCTGCTGCTGCAGTGACCCTGGGGGAGGTTGTTGCTGCTGCTGCTGCTGCTGCTGTGCCTGAGCTATGGCCATCAACTGCTGCTGGTGCCCTCCTGAGGGCGGCCCAGACAGGCGGGAGGGCATGAGGCCCCCTGCGGCAGCACCCTGCATGCCTAGTGACCCAAACACCAGCTGACCACCCTGATTTGTCGGGCCCTGCACAGACTGCAGCATGGGGTGCCACTGCAGGGCACTGGGAGCCCCAGGTGCACGCCCATGGCTTGGTGCCTGCTGCTGCTGCTGTTGCTGCTGCGGTGGCTGCTGCTGCTGCCGTTGTGGTGCTGATCCCATCTGTCTGAAATCCACCACTGCCACACCACCAGCCGCCAGGGGCGAGGCTGGCGGTGTGGCAGTCTGCGCTGCCTCCGCCCTCAAGCCAACGAGCTGCTGGTGCTGGTGCTGGTGCTGGTGCTGTTGCTGTTGCTGGTGCTGCTGCTGCTGCTGCTGCTGCTGCGGTGGTGGTGGAGGAGGAGGCGCTGCAGAGTGCTGTGCCTGCGGTGGTTGCACCGGCAGCTGACCCCCTGCCACCGGCGGCTGCTGCTGCTGCTGCTGCTGCTGCTGCTGCTGTGGTAGGCCGAGGCCGACTGCTGCCAGGGGGCCCACCCGGACTGCTGCTGGAGGCCTGTTGATGATGGGCAGGACAAACTTCGTCACCTCGTGCTCCCCTTGGGTCAGGATCGTGGCCAGCCTTGTCACGTCAGACTGCAGGAACAGACAGAAAAGGTGCACACTTGTCAGCTGAAAAATTACTTTTGGGTTATGCAAGCTGGTTGTATGTATGTGTCGGAGCCAGCAAGCTGCCGTTCTTTGCAGGCCAACACCGCATGTGCAAGCAGTGGTGCACACACATTGGCAGCAGCAAGAAACTTTGTAGAACCTCAACCAGCATTACTGCCACCCCTCTGCAGGGCGCCCTGCATCTTGAATAAAGCAATGGTGCACATCTGCCAGTGAACAAACTTACGTGCGTTGATCAAACAAAGCACCGCCTAAGATGGACGCCCAAGGTCCCGAACCCAAACCGCTCTCTGCACCACAGCCTCACCTGCAGACGTTCCGGCAGCGCCTGAAGCACGGCGCCCGGCGCCGCCACTTGCCTCCCACCGCCACCCAGCATCAGCTGCATCGCTGCCAGCAGCGTCCACACATCCTCTGCTGCAAATTCATCTCTCAGGGCCTGCGGCAGCAGCTGGTGCAGCGCTGCATCTGCCTCTGGGCTGTTGGGGGCCGCACCATCAAGCCTAGCCATCAGCAGCCGCATGGCATCCTCTGAGGGCGCTGGAGCAGCAAAGACCTGACTCAGCGGCCCCAGCAACACCTGCGGTGGCTGCTCAGTGCTGCCGGCGGCTGCGGCGGCTGCTGCTGTTGCTGCTGCTGCCTCTGTCTTGATGGGTACCATCCCCATCCCCATCCCTGTGCCTGCAGCGGCAGCTGCAGCAGCAAGGCCTTTGATCGAGGTGCCAGGGGCAGTGCCAGTGGCTGGCCTGTCGGAGAGACCTGGGGGCCCTACAGGGGCCTGGAGAAGGCGGCTGGAGAGATCCGGGGGCCCTGCAGGGGCTGCCTGGGTGCCGGCAGCAGCACTAAGGCTGCTGATGCTGCTCTTCAAGGAGTCTACTGGGGGCTGGGGTGGAGGTGGTGCTGAGCCCGGCGGCAGCCCTGTTGGGCCCTGAGGTGCTGCTGCTGCTGCTGCACTGCCACCAGAGGCACCCACTGTCCCCTCAGGCCCCTGGGCCGCACCCAACCCCTGCTGCTGCTGCTGCTCCTGCTTGATGCCGTCCTGCATCCTGTCCATGTCCATTTCGTCCAGCTGCTGTTGGGGCTCAGATGGCTGGCGCTGCAGGGAGTTCATGATGTCCCCAAAGAACGTCTTCTTCTTCTTCTCCTTCTTCTGCTTCTTGGCCGGCGGCAGCTCCGGCTGCTGCTGCTGCTCGCCTGCATCACCCAGCTGATTCCTGCTTTCTGGGGGGCCCATCAGCCCCGGTGCTGCTGCTGCTGCTGCTGCTGCCGGTGCCGGTGCCGGCTGCTCTGCTTGACCTGCATCCAAGCGCCGCTTGCGGGGGTCAGCAGAAGCCCCGTTGACCGTACCAGCACCCGGCGGCTGCTGCTGCTGCTGCTGGCTGGTGTTGTTGCCGTTTGTACCGCCCATGCTGCCGTCGTGCACCAGCAGGCGCAGGTCTGAGGCCCTCACGTCGTTCTCTGTGCTGCCCAGTGCTGCAGGGGGCCGTGCAGGCGCATCTGCGAGCAGCTGCGGCACTGACTGAAGCGGCTGCAGCAGGTATTCGCGTATGCTTGCTGCTGTGCTTTGAAGACCCTCCGACACGCCGTGGATGGTGAGGCGCTGCACTTCTGGCTTGACATACTGCAGCAGTAGCAGCAGCAAAGGCGGTAGTGGCAGGATTGAAGCTGAGCACTGAGGTCACTTGTATGCTGGACTTCAACATCGAGTTGCTTGTGCCATACGGAATGCACACGCACAACTCGGTTTTGTGCTCCGACATGCTGATTGCACCTGCCTGCTCCCGCATGCTGAACAAAACACACGATCCACATAGCCTATCCCCCACTGAGCCACCTATTGGCTGCCGTGCCCACCGCACAACATTACCCACCTGGTCGAAGGTCTGGTAGATGCCGCTGCGCACGTGCAGGATGGTGGCCTGCACACGCTTGAGCTCCAGCTCGCTGTCCAGCGCCTGCCGGTACGCCTGTGCAGGGGCTCTCTCAGCGCCCAGCTCCAGCGTGGCTGCCTCCTTGTGGGGGTGGAACGGCATCACCTATATGGTGGGGGGATGGGATGGACAGGAATGGGAGGAAGTACAACGGTTCAAAGGAAACATAGCTCCAGCCTGCTTGGTGCCTCCTTGTGGGGGTGGAACTGCGTCACTTGCATAGTGGGACACAACAGGGGGGGGAGGGGGGCGTGTCTGACACAAGTTGGGAGTCACAGAGGCCTAGCTCACTACACACTGAGCGAGCCCATCGACCTGACAATGGTGGTGAAAGGTTTGTGTGGTCAAGCTGACTGCTTGAGGTGGAATGGCATCACACAAAGTGGTGATATGCAAACAGGGTCAACCAACCTCCGCCTTGTGTAGCACTGAAAGCAACCGGACTGCATCTGCACACACAATGGGTTCACATGTCAATGCACATACTGGGTTGGTGTGATTGTCTGAACAGTTGGCTCACAGCTCACAGGTGTGACAATAGCAGCGATCTTGCCGCCGCACACACAGGCCATGGCCATGCATGTTGCTGTTGGCAGGCAGGGAGCAACAGGTCACGGCCAAGCAGCATCGCAGAGTTCACAACGATGCAGTATGTGTTGGTGGATTGCCTTTGGGTGAAGGAACGACAGCAGGAGGTGTGCTGCACTGTCTGGCCGGAAGTGTTTCAAATACATCAAACAGTCCCAGCCAGACAGTGCAGCACAACTCCTGCTGTCGGTCCCTGTACCCAAGCCCCATCCACCAACACAACCCCCTCACCCCGCTTCCTCCCCCTACCCTAGGCCTGGGCATTTGCATATCTGCAGCACTGCCTTGCTGCTGTCCTCTCCTCTCCCATCCTCCACACACCCCTCACCACCACCCCAATGCTTGAACATTGCAACACGTGCAGCACTGCTCCTGCCAACCTCCACTCCCCCTCGTGGCATTGCCCTCATTATGCCCCAATCTTCAACACACTTCTGCATCTCTTCAATGCCTGATCCCTGCACACACACTATGCTAGCTACCCATGTATCCTCTGTGCCAAACACACCTGCAGCACTGCTTTCCTGCTGTCCTCCTCCCACACGTCCAGCCTGTCATCAATGACGACACACAGGGGCACAGGGCAGCCCAGCGGCGGCCGAGATGCGCGCACTGCAAGCAACAACGGTGTACACACCGGGCAGGGGAAGCCATGTCGAAATTGCTAGCACACTTTCCCAAACTAGCGCATGTTCACCATGACAGCCAGATTGACAAGTGTACACCGCATGCAGACAAACAGGCAGGCAGGCAGCCAAGCTCGAATTTGCTGTAGATACCTGCAGGCGGCCTCCAACAAGTGTTGACGCTGATGACCAGACAGTTTGCTGTAACCCTATGAACCAGCACCGTTCATGACGCATGCATGGCATGCGTACTTGCAAGGAATACATGTACTGCTGCCCACCTTTATCTGTGATGAGCTGGGGATCTGAGGCCAACCGCGGAGCGCCCTTGACAACCGGCAGTGCGTCCACCTCCCTCTTCCTCAGCACATTGAGCAGGTCCTTCTTCTGGGGGGACTGCACACACAGCATGCGCCAGGCCAGCTGCTGGTGGGGGAACACTGACGCACTGGGGTCCAGCAGCCGCCACGCCTCCCATGCATACTCACGGTCAGCGGTGGTGCACAGGTACACCTCCCACCTGCAAAGTGCAGCAGCAAGTCCAGCAGTGACAGCAGGTGCCGGCAATGATTGGATCTTGACTGATTGAATGACTGGAAGGTGCCAGCGACAAGGAACTGGCCTCACTGTGGGTTGCTTGCCACTGTTGGGTGCAACTTTGGACAGGGCAGAGGCCATCGGCAGATGCGACTGCATTATGGCCAGCTGGCCAACTCTCATGTTAGCTCTGCACATGTGTGCCGCACAGAGCTCTGCGACAGAGCATGCTGGGGCTGAAGGCATGGAAGGCAGCAATCTCTATATGGTGGCAGTAGCAGCAGCAGCAGCAGTACCCACACACACCTGTTCTTCTTCACACCCAGTGTCCCGAGGTCTTGCAAGCCAGCGATGTAGTTGCGCAGCTGCTCCCAGCCTGGGCGAGGCCTGCATTGTCCACAATAAAGCTGTGTTAGGGTGGCCCACACTTGCATCCCATCAGGCTGAAAGGCTGCTGCACAGTGCATACTAGCATTGAGTTGGCACCGGTGTGCAAAGTGCACGCGCATCAGGCCTGCTTACCTTATGAGCATGCTTGTGTTGCGGATGTGTGGCTGTATCCGAGTGATGTACACAGGCCGACCTCCCAGCTCGAGGCGCACCACCGGGCGGGTAACTGTGCCACCCTGCGCCAGCGCGACAGTCTCCCAGCTGCAAGGCAAGGCCAACGCATAGGCAGTACAATCTCACAATGAGGCATGCAGTACCGGGGTGGCAGGGTATGGTGGGTAATCTGCCAGTGTGGTTCTCATACCAGAGCGTGTGATAGCGCCAACATCAAAGCAGGAATGATACAATATGCTTTATTGAGGGGGTCAAATAGGACCCTACCTTGGCTTGTACATCTGAGGACCAGCAGGGCCCTCAACCATAACCCTGCATTCGCTGTCGGTCTTGAAAAAGTTGAGCATGTCAAAGTCCTTTTGCTGCAGCTCCTGCACAGAAACAGCCCCGGCCAGCACATCAGCACAAGACACCTGGTGCTCATGTCAAAAACTCCATCAAACAAGCAGTGTGATTGGTGATGCTGATGCACAGTGCTGAATGTCATCGGTGCTGTGCAACTGCTTTGCTGCATAACACAGCTTGCATGGCAGCAGGCATGAACGGCGGTTTTGGAAGAGTACAGAGAGCCTGCTGACCTGCTCCAGCTTCATTGCTTCCAATTCAGCTTCCAGCTGCTGCAGGACCTCAGGGGCTGGCTGGTCCGCCTTGACTGTTTCCAGGGCTGTTGCCTTGACCTTCCTGCAGATCCAGCAGTAGCAGATGTATAGAAGATGATTCAGGCACAAGGCGGGATAACTGCTGTGAAGAAGCCTCCACGCATCACAGCGCAGAGGGGTGTGCGAGATGGACGCAACAAGCCATGATAGCGTTTCCCCATCAACCGTGGTTGCGTGTGACCATGGTCAAGGCGCTGATCAGCGCCGTTGATACGACGATCAAAATCGATTCGAATGTTGCTGGCGACGTTGATGCAGGCACCGAAACCGTTTCTTTTCGCAGATACTCAAAACCCGTTTTGCTTGCACAAAATTGAGAGAGCAAAATGGGCGAGATGATGTTGCCGGACTTCACCAGCCAACGGTTGGCCTGCGGACCTGCCTCAAAATCAGGCAGCCTCCTTGAGGAGAGAACCTGCTTGCAGCCATCAGGTCGGTTCTGATCGGCGGGTGAATGAACGGATTGCAAGCGACGTAGCCCCGACCCATCAGATGCAAGCAGCATGAGGATCCGATATCACTGCGCGCGCGCAATGACCGGCGCCAGACGGTCGCCTCAACTGGTGCAGCCCCTGATGCGCCTGATGGACTTGGCAGCAGCACAGCACATGCTGGCCGGCAGCAGAATGGCAGGGAGTGATGAGCAAGATCGGTGATGGCCTGCGATGCACCAAACCTTCTGAGCACAAGAAGGTTACGCAGCAACAGCGAAATGGAGGCTGAAAAGGAGGAGACTCCACATTGATCCGTAAGCAGGCGCAGCAGCGAGGGAGTCAGCAAAGAAGCATCTGCGAGAGTACACGCAGTGGTAGCAATGCAAGGGGCAAGCGCAGCGCCAACTGCCAATCACACCCACAAGCTCCAATGGCGTTTGGCAAGACGGCAGGTACGGTGGCAATCCCCAATCACACAGCGCACACAGCAGCTGCAAGTGACACACTGTACGACCAAGATCATCAGCCAGTGTCCGCTGCAAAGACGCGTACTATGTGCAGCGGGCGGTGTTCATTGGCTGCAGGACCGTGCAGCTGCGATCATCAGATTGGTGTGGTGACTGAACCGCGGCCAGCAGGGTCTTGTGCCAAATGTCGGATGCCAGCCGCACTGCAGACTGAGCTGTCAGAGGACCAACACAAAATCCCTCCTCAACAAGCTCACCCACCCACATCAACAAGCTCGGCCACCCCCAAAAACCAGCAGAGCAATTGATGAGTGAATGAGCAAATGTGACAGTGTCAGTTGAAGCACGTGCAAGGCAACATGCACAGTGTGCACATGGCTGGCATTTGCTGGACCGCCATCCTGATGTCACAAGTCTGAGACTGGTGTGCCACTGTCTCACCTTTCGCCCTTGATCCTCTGCAAACGTGTCTGCAAGCTGTCCAGAGTGTGTGCCAGCAGCAGAGTCTCATCAATGTCAAACACAAGCACCAATTTGCTTTTGTGCAGGACACTGGCAAGGGTCGGCAGCAGGTTTGCAGTGACGGTGAAGCCCCAGAAGGCACAGCTGGGTGTCTTGTTAGCTCCTGCAGCACAACAAGATCCCAAGAGGAAGTGCAGGGCAGGCCTTGTTGTGCAAATCTGGATGTAAAGGCAGGGATCCCACCCCTGCCCCAGTGTGATTGCAGCACATGCAAAAATGCTTCATGGTCCCATTTGAACCCAGTAACGCCACAGGACCACAAACGCATGCTGCATTGGAAGGACGACAGCAACTATAAGCAGAGCAAAAAGCATTCAGGAGCAGCTGGATGGAGATGTTGTGTGTGTGTGTGTGTGTGTGTTCGCACCTGTCTTGATCCTGACTGGCACCAGCACAAGCTCCTTGTCTCTGTCAGGGTAGCGCACGATTACGCAGCTGCCGCGTTGCAGGTCAGCTTCATGCCAATTGGCAAAGTTAGCCCGCGCTTGCGACACTATGGCTGGGTCCCTGCAAGACCATATTACAGTGGTTTTGATGACAAGCAAACACCAGACATGTATTTCGTGTGCAGGGTTGTGCTAATGTTGTGCACACCGCGGCAGTCACCGAGTGCAATTGACCCAAGATGACCCAAGACCGTGCTAGCTGTGAGAAAGTCGCCCGTGTACCAGCCAGCAGCATCCATCAGTCCACTCCGCTCACCCCTGCTCGGCATCCTGTCCTTGCCACTCCAGCAGCCTGATATCTGGCCCTGACTCTGCAAAGGATCAATGCAAGTCACCAATCATTGAATGGACGAAGTGGCGGGAGAGTGCCCGCAATAAGTACCCTGGCCCACTATCTGCGGATTGACGTTGTTTCTCTTACCTCCAGAAAGCACATGCAGCACGGCTAGAGGGTTGGGCGCAGGTGCTGCGCCGGACGGCACCGGGAAGGACCTGCGCAATGACGTCGTTTTGTGGCGGTCAGCCTAGGCCTGATCGTCTTAAAGGCGATGTGTTCTTATTATTTTCAACACGTTGTTGACATGTTGGGTGTTTGCCTGCATGCTGCGTTGGGTTGAGTCATAGGCCAACTGATCACAGACCAGATGTGGGATGCCTCCAGCTGCCCAGATGACAGCAGACGCTGCAGGGCGTCGTCCAAATCATCTTTGCATGGCTTCACGGAGCAGCTTATCTCATGAGGTTCAGCAGCAAGCTTTTGCAGACGCAAGGTGGACACTGTAGAAGGGGTGGCCATCTCCTACACACGCTGCTGCTGTGCGTGACTGCAGGTTTGGTGGGGCTGCTGGGCCCCTGTGCACGTTGTAATCACAAGGGGACCGTTGCACCAAGACAACATCTGACCAACATGTCGCTCAGGGGCTTGAGTTGTCCTAACCAGAGCACGTCTGCCTACAGCAGTGAAGCGAAAGGGAGGGTCTTCCTTCAGCTTCCAGACGCGCTGCGAAGAACTGCAAAGCTGCCAAGAACTCAAAGGATGACTTGCTTGTCGTAAGATGACTGAGACAGCTTTGGACAGGTTAGACAGGCGGCAAGACAGCAGAGAGGATCAGCTTCTTCACTGGGTTCATGAGCGGGCAAAGACTGGCGAGTAGATTATTCATTGTCCCACTTGCTACTTCTTGATAGAGATGAACGTCGAAGGATAAGCACCGCGTCTTGCTGATTGGGTTTCTGGGTCTTGGATGAATGAACTCAACAGCTACAGCGCCGAGGTAGCGTTTTTGAGAAGCTACACACCCTGGTCGTTTGTGACAAGAATGCAGTTGCTCCCCGAGGAGCCTGATTCCAAGCAACAGTGCTGTTTGCCCCCCCCCCCCCCCCCTTCCCACTGTGAGACAGTGCCCGGAACCGGGGAGGTAGCAAGATTTCCTGTGGAGACACTGGGAACACACAAAGATGGGAACACAGAACACAATGTAACTAGCACTGGGTCCCCCACCGCCACCCCAGGCAACGAAAGCCTAACAAAGCAACCTCACAGTACAATAGAAGGCGTCCAGACCAAAGCTGTGAGTCCAGCAGCCCCATCAAGCCTAGTAGGACCCCTTCCCACTGTGTTGTGCACTGCTTTCTTTCCTGCAGAGCAACAGGCAGGGCAGGCCAGACCTCAATTTCTACCACCACCACCCTCCATGAGCTGCTTCAAACCGTACTTTTGCTCCCCCCTCTCACACGGACAGGGTGTATCAGTTCAAAAAATATACTACCCTGAGCATGCACCAAATTGCGGGAAAACCAAAGCCACTACAGTGGTTACAACCTCAACTAGGCAACTTGTCCCGCTGCAACGCTCTGACTGACCATCAAGCTTGCAAACTACCATATCAACGGCCTGTGCTCTGCGCTTCCATCATCCTGCTGCAACAGACTGCCCCTCTGCAACTCCATCTCAACGCTCAGCACCTCCCTGCAGGCACACAAACACGCACAGCACCGACAAGTACATGCTTGAGGGATGACTGGACGATGACTGCAAGCTGCATTGTTCAGGTCCTCACACCAAGAATGCTTGCTGAGCCCCAACACCAGGCCCCCATCAGGCCATTGGTACCACTCCCACCATGTAGCACACACAAAGCTCCACCTGCATGCCGCAGCACTTTCACACACACTTGGACTGTGTTGGTGTGCCGCTTAGATTGCTTGCATGTGGCTTGCATGTTTATACACATGTATTCTCCGTGCCTAACACACCGTGATGGCCGGACCCCAGACTCTGACAGCATCTTCCACAGCTCTTGAGCCAGCCGCACATCAAAGGGTCCTGCTGCAGGCCTCCTCTACCCTGCAGGCTGCCCTTCACACTGTCCAGGTAGGCAGACAGCTCCGCAGCTGCAGCAGCAGGCTGGCCAGCATGCAGCAGCAGCACGGCCAGATCCCTCCTGCAGGCCAGAGGGACACACCACATACTTTTGACACTGTACATGCGGCTGTGTCAGGAGACCAGGACGTTCATAAACATATATGCATGCCGTTCCCTTCAATGACAACAGCATGCAGCTGTGCAATTGAGCACTGCCATGCTGGAAGACAAACTCAGCACAATGTACGCCGCCCTCACCTCTCCTGCGGCTGCTCGTCCCCGACCATCATCACCAGCCTCTCTGAGGCAGCAACACACCTGCAGCCACCATCATGACAGCACCGACGCCAACAGTGGCAGAGGTCACTGTGGTCCAAGTGTCACAGCGGCAACGGCAACGGTTATGCTGCTGCAACAGCTTGTGCACACGTGTTGTTCCCCACCCTGCTACAAGATGAGGCGTCAGGCTGTCTGTGCCACTCCATCTCAAGGCACCTCACACAGCACATCGTCGCCAACAGTACCCCGCACCTGTTGAGGTCCCCTGCACCTGGACTGGTCCATATGCCTCTCTGCAGTCTGTGTGCTGCTGTTGCTGACACAGCCTTGAGGGCAGCACTCATCTCGTCAGAGCCAAGCGCAGCTTTGGCAGCAGCCCTGTAACACAAAGTGGCACACAGCGAAAAGGGGGGGGGAGCATTACACTAAGACCCAGCCCCAGCCTGGATCAGGAGCGTGAGCCTTGGTGTATCTTCAACAGCACAAGGCGAACATGTAGCCCCCCCCCCTCATTCACTGCTGCTAGTGTTGAGTGTGACCATATGGCCCTTCTGAGAGGACGCCAGCAAGCCAGGGCATGGCTGATACCAACAAAGCCTTTCTGGGACCTGCTTCTGCTACAAGATGTCTTGCTTCCCCTGAAGTTGTAGGTGTTCTGTGTAATGCTCTGTGTATTGCGCACCTGAAGCCGCCTGTACTGCCCCTCCCTCCACGGTCAAAGCAGTCAATGTTGGTGTCCCATGGGAAAGGCCAGTAGGCCCGCTTCAAGTGACGCAGCAGTTCAGACAGAGCTTCAGAGCTGCAGGTGTTGAGCAGCTGCTGTGAGGTGTGACTGCTGCTGGCGTACGTATTGCTGCTGGCACTGCTTGTTGCTGACTGGGCGCTGTTGCTGCTGCTTGCAGCATCACGGTGCAGCAGCACCTGCTGAAGGGTGAGGTTGGGTAGTGGCTGCGCGACAGGTAGCGTATCAAAGCCCCTGCATGCACAAATCAAAGAAATCAAAGAAGAGCACAGCAGGGCACTGTCACAGCAAAGCAGGAGGTCAATAAGCATCATGAGTGTGCACGCGGCGCCCAATCGATGTGCTCCCTGACGGGGGCGCTGATTACTGCTGTACAACACCATTCACATATGCAGCCGACCTTGGATAACACCAATCAGTGGCGGCCCAAACGAAAACCAGTGGTGGCTGCCCTCCCACCCTCCCTATCCCACACGGCGCTGGCAGCCGACTGCATTCAGAATCCTCCTGACAATGCAGGTTTTCGCCCACATTCAAACAACTGGCCAATGCCGTCTTCAACCCTCCACCCCCTAATGCACATGGTGGTGGCAGGCGGCTGTGATCAGCGTGCTGCTTGAAAACGCGAGTGCCACCATGGGCCACAGTCGAAGCAGCCCATGCGCCCGTGCTCACCCGTAATCAAACGTCACGGCAAAGTCAATTGCGCCCATCAGCAGCAGCTGCCTGCACACTTCGCAGTACAGGATGACCAGTGCTGCAGGGCAGCCCCTCTTCCTGACCAACACCTCGTTCAGGTACGCCATCCTGGCGTCCTCCCACACCCCAGGGTGGTCCAGCACACTCTGCTGTGGCAGGTTGCTCCTGCCATATGCAGGAACCTGGTACCCGAAAGACCTGATGCCACTGTACCATGTTGACGCTGCTGGCTGTGCTGGGGGCTGAGACACGGCGGTTTTGTGAGCCCTGCCCTGTGGCTGTGGCTGCGCTGACTTGAAAAGCGTGTGCTGCACAGCAGCGAGGACCTCTGAGGGTGGCAAGCTGCGAAGGCTTGGCCACTGAGTGTCGTCCCTGCTGCTACTGCTGATCAGGCCTGGCAAGCTCAAGCTGCTTGATGCTGCTGCCACTTCCAGGGCTGCTGCTGTGTCCTCAGCCAGGCGCTTGATGCGGGACAGGAAAGCTTCAACGGGAAAGCGCACCACGGACGATGAAGCTGCGGGGCGAGGCAGAGCACAGCAAGCACAGCAGCACGCGACCAGATCAGGCGAACCATGCCGCTGGCGAAACATATGCTATGACTGCTGCTGCGGCTTGCATGGGTACAGGACATGCTGCTGCAATACCAGGACAGCTAAATGGTGGGTGCAAATGCCACACAAGCTTCTGTGCACCACACGTCAAGGTGCTGCCACTTGGTGATAGCAGCATCGCAAGCACAGTACATTGCACCAGGGTGGCGAGTCAACATGGGTTGCTGCTTACCAATTGCATCGTCTTCAGCTGCTATGAGCAGTGCCTGCCTCGCCAGGTCCATTCCCGCCTCACCCACTGCCAGCCCAGCAGCAAAGGCATAGCGCGCTTCTGCTGCCAGCTCAGCGCTGTTGTCGACCCTGCAGGGCAGCTGCAGGCATCAGTACTCCTGCTGCATGCCAGGACTATGTCACTGCTGCAGGGCAGTATTGAATGCGTACGTACCTTCTGTATCGCACATCTGCTTCGAGGTCTGGCCTGTCCTTCACCTCAACTGGCTTGTAGGGGTCATTCCTGTCCAGCACACAGGGGGCGGGGGACCAAGATTCAGCCGAAGGGTCAAATGGCCACCATGCACAGGGTGTCAGCTCAACACCAACCTGATATCAATGTAATCCTTGTGCCTTGCGGCCTTGACAGCTGTATATTGTCTCTGAGGCCTTGCATTTGCCCCAGTGCCTTTGCTAGTGCTCTGCAGCTGCTGTGTCAGCATGATGAAAAGACCTGCGCAGTAGGCGCGATAGTATTGCAGCAGAAGTGTGTTTCTGCACAAGTCACTTTTGCAAGGAGCGGAAGCAGGAGCGAGCAGAACCCCAGTAGATCAAATGATCTTTTGAACAACTCATGCTGCAAGGGACAATGGCTATGGTTCGCTTTTCATAGTGTAGAAGAAGTCATGTGCTAGGTTTGTTTCACACACATGCACTGCCGATGAGCCTGTTGAGCAGCAGGCAGTCTTCAGTGGCCCGCACAAGCAGGCCACATATGAGCTTGCATGCCAGTAGCCCTGTCCGCATCCAGCAGCAACCTCTCCAGACCCACAACAACACCAGACCCCTGATATACGTCATCATGGGGGTGTCTGGATGCGGGAAGTCCACAGTTGCAGCACTGCTGGCTGCCCAGCTGCATTACGCGTTCTACGATGCTGACAACTACCACCCCGCAGCCAACATCAGTGAGTGTGTGATGCAGCGGCCCTGAAAGTTGCAGGTGTCAACCATCAGTAGATCCACGCACCCATGTTACACACCCGGTGACCCGTGCAGGTCACTGTCTCTGACGTGCACGTGCCTGCTGATGTTGCTGCAGGCAAGATGCAGGCCGGCATACCCCTCACAGATGAAGACCGATGGCCTTGGCTAGAGACGCTGAGGCAGCTGCTGGCACAACATATAGCAGAGTAAGCAATTGCCTGGCAGCAGTCAATGTCTGTGGCTGGAGGGCCTGCGGCTGCTGCTGGCCCTACACTCTGCCCAGCAGCAAGAAACTGTGAACAGCCAGCATAGCAGAGTAAGCAGTACGTTTGCAATGCTTGCATACCTGTGTGCACTTTTGTGTGCCGCACTGTGCTGTGACCCATGCCGCACTGTGCTGTGCAACCACAAGAAAGCTGTGTGTGCGCCTGCAGGCAGCGGCCAGCTGTGCTGGCCTGTTCAGCGCTCAAGCCAGCCTACCGACAGGTCTTGCGCAGCGCAGCAGCTGGAAGCGACTCCCAGACGCTGCAGGCGCAGCATCAGGAAATGGCATCGCAAACGCATGCAGCTCAGGCGCCAATTTTGCAGGCGCCATCAGCTCCGTCAGCACAGCTGTGTTGTCCTGCCGCGGCGCCTATAGCCTTTGTAAGTAGCCAGTCACACAGCTGACTGCAGCAGCGACATCTCCATGACACCATCAACGGCATCATCAGCGTCAAAATAGACGCAGATTAGTTAAGCTGGCAGTGAGGCTTTTGAGGCTTGTCATTTTTTCGTGCAGTCACTGTCCTGGCAGGACCTTATCCTTGGCCAGCTCCACCAAACAATGTTGAGACTAATCTACCTAATGAATGCGTGCATGCGCCTTCTGCTGCAGGTCCTAGTAAACCCACCACGGGCCGTGTTGCAAGCACGGCTGGAAGCCCGGGCGGCAGCTGGTGCGCACTTCATGCCTGCATCACTGCTGGACTCTCAGCTGCAGCAGTTGAGGGTGCCCGACCCCTCTGAGCTGTACATGTGCTTTGGAGACCCATCAGGAAGCTCTGGTACTTCTTGCGGCAGTGATGCTGACAGTGAAGGCTGCAGTGCTGCAGCAGCACGTTGCGTCGATCCATGTGTGTTCCCTTCTGCTAGTGAGATTGTAGCTGCTATAGTTGCCCAAAAGTCTTGCATGTGTGGTCGTTTGATTGACAGCGCATGAGCAACGGTTTGTGCTGTTCAGCAACCAAGTTTTTCATCGCCCAGTCCTTCCAGTCACTTTGCCTCAGTCATGCGTGACGAAGCAACATGTGCCACAGAGGTAATGCAGCAGTCAGCCAAGAGCCACCCCGTCTCTCAAGATCAGGTACCGTGCACTGCGCCTGGCCACCTGAGAGGCTCTCCTGCAAGCTTGGGGCTTAGGGCCCACCGATGAGTTACTGCTGCCAGCCAATCGGTGGCGCATGGATGTTGGAGTCAGGTGTCATGCAGTCGAACAACCCTTGCGTCTCCACGCAGTATGTCACAACACTGCCAGCACACTGTTGTGCCAAGCTTAGACCAAACAGAAGACACATACATTCAGTGACCAGCTGACCTGCAGGTCACTATCCAAAGCAGCTGATCAGGGAGGCTTCAAAGCACCCACACCAGTGTCCCTCAACAACCACTGCTCGCAGCAGCACTCTCCACACCCTGGCCCTGAGGCCGCCTAATGCTCGATTGTGATCCATCTAGGTCGCACCTCTTGCAGCAGAGGCAAGTGATGCAACAAAAAGTACCCAGCCCGAGGCACTGAGCAGTGCCCCAATGGGTGGAGGTGCAGCACACGCAGGCGCTGCAGTGGCAGCAGCAGCGGCAGCTCATCATCCGACATTGGCACATCAGGGTCCCAGCCATACAGCTCCAGCCTGCTAAGGCCCGTAGATGCAGACACACCCGCCAGCACAGCAACGGAGCGCAGTCTGCCACGATGCATGCGCAGCTCCTCCAACCCAGTGAGTGTTGAGAGGACGCTTACGGCCATGCCTTCGGGAGGGCAGTCGTCTCTGAGGGTCAAGCTGCGCAGTGCTGGCAGAGCTTTCAGGTGCCTGAGGGTATGGGGCTCTGGGACAGCGCCCTTGATGCAGATCTCCTGCAGGTGCTGCAAGCCTGCTACAGCCTCAACCCAAGGAATCTTGCTCCAGGGACGGCTGTCACAGTCCTCAATCAGTAAGCTGCTGAGGTGGCTGCTGACCCCCAGCGCTGATGCAGCCTTCTTGTATGCCTCCTGCACTGCTGCAAGGTATGATGCAGACGGTGCAACCGCTGCAGGGCCTGCACCCTCCTCATAATCTCCAGCCATGAGGAACTCGAGCTCGCTGTTGTCGTCGTCAGAGTCGTACGTGCTGCCGTAGGGATTCTGACGTGCCCGGGCCGCTTTGGCAAGAGGGTTACGCATAGCTCCAATGCCCAAGGGTGCTGCCAGCACCCTGCAGTGCAGGGGTGCCAGTTGGTGCAGGATATCCAGGTCGCATGGTGCATACGCATACACCTCAGCACAGCCTAGCCTCTGACAGCCTGATATGGAAGCGTAGCCAAACACCTGCAGCTGGTCGAGGCGTGCTGGAAGTGACACAGGTGGAGGTACCTCCACGGCGCCGATGTCAGCTTTGCCGGTCATGTCAGTCCGCACGATGAGACGCGTCAATGCAGTCAAGTGGCTGAGGTCTGCGGCACCGGTCTGGTCTGGGCTCATTGCAAAAAATGCCAGGTCGTGACGCTCTTGAAGACTACAGTAGTGGTCAAACAGCACAGGTGGCTTGCCCAAGAGCTCCAGTTCGCGCAGGGATGGTGGCAGGTGGCGTGCAGCACCAGGGTTGACCAGCGCCTCAAGCCGTGTGAGCTTCGTCAGTGGGTGGAGAGCTGTGCAGAGCCTGCCTATGGACGCGCGGCGCCAATATGACCCGACATTTGTTGCTGTCAGCACCAACTCCTTGAGGGATGTCAACGTGCTGATGGATGATGCAACTGCCTTCTCTGCCGCAGCAAGGGTCACATCAACCTGCAAGTTCTCAACATTTGCTGCTGCCAGGGCACCCAGCAAGGGCACAGACGCAAAGGCACGGAGGTCTCTGGGGTCCCTGGGATGGCGGTCAGGGTTCCTGATGGCCACCCTGTGCAGAAGTAGCCTACCCTGAGGGGCAACCTTGAGGGCCTTCCTGCTGGTGTTGCGGCCAGCACAGACGCTCCTGCAGGCAGCTGCTGTGCTGCCTGCGCTGTGCACAGGTCAAGGCCAGTGGCAAGCATGTTGGAGATGACATCAGGCATACATCGTGCACCCTCATCTGAGGGTGCTGCAGTAAAGGCACGGCATCCACACTTGCTGATGTGGCAGCGTAGTTTTGCAGCGTAACCGTACTCGTCATACTCAAGCAGCACCACCTCCTTCACAAGCCCTGGGTGGGATCTCAGCCAGAGGATGAACTCTGAGCACCTCCTCACATGCACTGCATCCAGCTCAACGATGCACTGGCCTCGTGTCTGCTGAAGTGCCTTCCTGCAGTCTGTGCTGAGCTGCAAGAGGGTGCACACAAGCCTTGGGTCCCTTGTGCTGGGGCAGTGCTCCACAACAAGCTGGAACACTTGGGCCACCTGTGAGGGCACCATGCAAGACAACAATTATGCGTCATACAGTCTTGTCATACAGTCCTGTAGTGAGGTTCTGTCTCCAGCCTGAATGGCATGGGTCTACTGCTGCACCCTTGCCCTAACTGGGTGCATGCTGTTGGGCTGCGACGTGACAGCCTTCCAAGAGCACATACATCAAGGAAGACGTATGTTCAGAAATTACTAAGACATGCACAATGATGCAGGTATTATCTTTCTGCTTGGTTGGAGAAACAGCTTGGTTGGAGCTGCAGCAGCATTGCTGAGGCCCCAACTGAATTACCTGTAGCGGCCAGGTGTCAGCACGTTCAGCCATTGCAGCGGGCCTTGATATCACCACTTCTTGGTTACAGGGGCATGGAGGTCGCCATGATGCTTGAACCTGGTGATTTCGTTGCGGGACTACAGGCAGTATAACCCGCTGGTTTGGACTAGAGCGTTTGCGGCAAGGTTGGTTGTATGTACCATCATTATCCAACCATGTTGTTGTTTGCCGCTCTGTCACAGATGTTCGTTTGGTGGTGAGTCACCCCAGTCAAACAGTTTTGTCATTATGACTCAATGGCGTGCTGGACGCTCGCCATGTCACTATAAGAGGGAGACTGAATCTGAATATTTAAAACACTCCATTTCAGTACCTCCGCTACACTCACTTCAGCACCCATCACAATGAGCACAATGCAGGCACAGGTGCGCGAGGCTGGCCTTCAAGCTGCCGCCGAAGCTCGCGGCCACGAGGCCCCCACGGACAGCCCAGCAGTGGACAAGGCATTAAACAGCAGCAACGACTGGCCGGAGAAGCCCCTGGAGTCTACCAAGGCAGCAGGGGAGGGAATGCAGGTACTACAGGGGTACCAGCTGGCGGTCACATGTGCATTGCAGGCGCAGTCGCATTTGTGCAACCCGACATGCATTCCAGCTGAGCAGCTATCGTAGCATGCTTGTGTTGTGGAACTCACATCACTTAAGTTACCATGGTGTGTGCCTTGTAGAACGTTGACCAGATGGCTGTGAAGGCACCTGTCGCTGGAAACAAGGGCCAGGGGGACCTGAAGGGTGATGCTGTGGGCGGGATCAACAGGTAGGTGCACCACCACTCTGGGGTGCAGGTTAGCCTAACGTGCCGGGCAGAGTGTGCCATGTTCAGACTGTGTGGCATGGTTGCACACCAACAAGGGCATTTGCTCCCACCAGCAACGTGCGCAAGACGTATTGCACAGGGACAAAAACGCGTGCTGCCATGCATGATTCATCCTGTATGTTGCGCGGCGCACGTTGCATGGCTTTGCCCCCATACAAAATTGGATGTCATGTGAGCCTTCGCTGTGCCCTGACCCTTTCTTGCAGGGGCGTTGGACAAGCCATGACCAGTATGGGAGACACAGAAAGTGGCAGGAAGGGCACAGGTGTTGACTTCTCCAATGCAGCTGGCATGGGCGGTGCATAAGTGCTGCTGGATGACAGGACCTGAACATGGCGTCTTGACGTCTGCTGTCCTGAATGGCGGACTGTCAGACATCTGACAAGCGCCAGATAACACAAGTTGTGTCGTGGTTGTAATTTAGCAGTTGAGTTGCTGGCGGCGACTGTACTATTGTCCAGGCCAGGCCGACTGCAGACTTGATGCCTGCAAGTCTGACGAGGGCGGCACCTTCTGTGCACTGTAAGACATACTGCCTCCTGAAGCCATGCCATCTGGCAGCTGCCATGCATGTGTATTTACCCAGCATGTTACACGGCCAAAACACATTGTTTTGTGACAAAGGGGATCTATCATCTTGCAGTGACCTTACAAAGTACATTGTGACAAAACCGTAGGCTAGAGCATGCACATGGATGATGCTGCATTGCCACCACAACAATCACCAACACAATATGAAGGGTATGTCTGCTCAACAATTCTCATTGTCGGCCTGCTTCTCAGCAGGGGTTTCTCCTGCAATGAACACATCTGTAGGATACATTCCTTGGTACATTGGTCACCGCCACCTGCATGCGGCCCAACACACCTGGCACAATTGTCACCCAATCTGCCACCAATGGCTGACGTCGCCAAAAAAACCTGATGTACAATGTGCATGGCATCTGTGTATCGACCCTGCTGCACTATCCAACCTTCCAGAGTCCGAACACCTGCTGAGGCAGCAATGGGAAGGTAAGGATGCTGCCCCTCCGCACTACCTGCTGCCAAACCATGCAGACATCCTGCAACGTGCATTGAAACAATAAGCTGCTGCTGTGTGATGCCCAACACGTGCAGGCAACCAACACAATTCAACACCCTAGCACTGCCGCCACTGCATCCACTGCTGCTTAGTGCAATCTGGGGCGCTCATGTTGCTGCACCCCACTGCTGGTAGTTCAAGTGATGTCACACAAACTAGCGTGTCTCATCTTGCAAACTGCGCACTTGGCCCGTCTCACTGCATCTCAGCAGCGCTCACATGTTGCTCACTGACAGTGTACTGTGTGACAGCATCACTGCGTGGGCCTTCACCCCCTTGGTCAGGGGAGACCCCTCACCACCCATCAGGCTTGCATCACCTCTGCCAGCAACCTTGCCCCCAGCCTGAACACCCGCCTGTTGCCCCATGCTCCTCAGGCTGCCATTGCTGCCACCAGCCGCCGCCACTGCTGCTGCTGCCAGGGACCCCGCTGGTGCAGGCGGCAGGCCACTGTGCTGCTTGGCAGGGCCGCTGCTGCTTGGCCTGCTGCTGCCGTCGCTGCCGGGCGTGATGGGTACGCCACCACCGGAGCCACCGTTCTTGTCCCGGGGACCGCGCGCGTCCCTGTCGCCCGCTGCTGTGCTGGGACTGCTGCTTGGGAGCCTGACCTTGCCCAGATTGCACAGGCTGCAGCAGTAACAAAAGGCAAAAGGTGGCAGCAAGAAGCACACAGCAGGGATCGTAAGCATCTCTCACATTGCAATGATGGATGTTGGATGCATCCATAGCCCATGGTCCAATACAGGCATGGAGTCTCGGAAGCATGCAAGTATTGGCCGGAGACAGCTGCTGCAGTTAGGGTCATACAGTCAGTGACACCCACCTGACAGAGTCACTGAGTGACATGAGGCTGAGGCGCTCCGTGAGGTCACTCTGCTTCACACCAGCCGGTGCTGCCTGCAGCGTGGCCTGCTGTGCGAGGGTGCTGTGGATCAGGCTGAACTTGTGCTGCAGCCGCTCAACCTGCATAGCACACACCATCGGGGGCAAGGATATCACGACCCATGCTGTAGCTTTGATCAAACTGCATACTCCAACATGCAGCTGCCATGCAGCCAGCACAACTGAGAAGCTCCTTCTGCCGACTAAAAACGAAAGTCACCGAAAGCAGCATGTCTGTAATTGAACAGCCAATGACAGTCACAGACATACGGCTGCCAGGCGGCCCTGCGAACATCAAAGCCTCTGCAGTCTCCTGCTGCTCCTGCGTGCTGCTTCTCTCCCTCCCCCCTACCCCGTTCTCTGTCTCTCACCCATCCTCCCCTTGTTACCTGCTGCTTCTCTGCCTCCAGCGCCTTCACACGGGTCTCCAGCGCCCTCCGCACAGCCTTCACATCAAACACGCCTGAGGGGTGGAGGGTGCAGTGGCAAGCAAACAGCTCAGATGGCAGCCGGGCAACATGAGTTCGGCTTGCTGTTGAAGGTGCCCATGGGGCCACCGCTAGTGACTGCTGCTGTATGCTAGTCGCATCCGTAGACTAAAACATAACTTGCAACACATTAACGTATGATCTAGATGCTGTTGAGTGGACAACCTACCCTCAATGTCCTCCTCCCAGGCACCCTCCAGCTGCTCACGCAGGCGCTGTGGGAAGTGGTCCACCAGGGGCATGAGGAAGAAGCAGTTGAACTTGAGCTCCACAGCCTGAACGATGAAGTCCCGGATGCCCTCAAAGATCTGCAGCAGGGACACACATCACAGTGGACATAATAAGATGTCGAGACAAGAATGCCATGCAGTTGGCGCCACCTTGGTAATGCTGCAGCAAGCAGAGGCCACTTCCCTCATTGGCACATTGCAGTGAGTGGGGATGCCTCCTCATCTCACTCACAGGCACGCAGCTTTCAACAACATCCAAAGGCTGACCATCCCTCCCTCCTACCTTATCCTGCCGCCCCCCCCCCCCCCTCGCCCTCAGTTGCTGTCCAGCTTACCTGTGTCACCAGTGCCCCGACCGTCTCCTCAGGCAGTGAGCCCAGCTGCCGCTGCCACAGTGTGCTCTCCAGCATGTCAATCATCACACCCGCTGCCCCGTTGGAAGCCTCCTGGCCCTGCTGGTGCCCAGACTTGTTGCCGCTGCTGCCACCTGCTGCTCCGAGCCGTGTGGGGTCTGCGGCCTGCAGCTTGCCCATCATGCTCTTGAGTGCCTTGTGGGTCTTGGTGTGAAGAGACCACGTCACAAAGCGAGTGGTGGACGTGAGGTCCTCCAGGCACCTGTGCTTGCAGCTGGCCTCAACCTGCAAGCCACACCCACACACAGCAGACGGTGCTGATTTGCGCAACGTTGTATGGTGTGGAGCAACAGGCCAAATGCAACACTTGCGCGTCAGGGCAGCTCTTTTGGGTTCTAGGAGATCAACATAACCCCACTGACAAGGTGACCCCACTGACAAGGTGACTGGCATTTCCATGGGGACAAAGAATTGGTGTGCTGCATGTCAGTCACTGCCAGCTACGCTATTGGAAACAGGCGATACACCACGGGCTGTGACACACCTCCTCAATGAAGGTGTTGAAGGCCTGGCCCACACGCTTGAGGAACAGGTCGTGGCCCGCCAGGCAGCGGCCGTCCTTCTGGAGCAGGTACAGGCTGATGGGCAGGATGCGGCGCAGCACGTGTGCCAGGCGGCAACCCAGCTGACAGGCAGACAACGCGGCAGCACAGCAGGAACAACCGCAGATACGTCAGTAACAGCATATATGTAAGTCGCAAATCCACAAAAACACACATTGATGCACGGTGCACCCAATCAATGTGTAAGGAAGCACGGTGCACACAAACAAGACATCTTTTGGCGCAGCACCAGAAGAGCCACATTCAGGCAGGCTGGTCCCACCGCTGCGTCTCGACAGTGTATGGGCAGCTGCAACGGCGGCGGCTGAGATGCACCAACCTGGTGGATGAGTGGCTCAAAGATGTCCTTGCTCTTGCTCACAGCAATGACACATGCTGTGCGGACGTAGTTGACGCCGTCGTGGATGTCGTCCTGCAGCAAGAGAAAGGTGCGCGCAGGGTTCAGACATGCCGGAATCGGGAGGCACCTCCCCTCTTGCCTAAGCACTGCCCAGCACCTTGAAGTCCTACACCCCCCCTGCTTTGCTGCCCAGAGATTGTGAGTGTGCCGGGTCTGTCTGCACCACCACCATGTCACCCTGGCACCAACTATTACAGAGATCCGCAGCCGCGACCGTCGTGACGCACCATGCCGCATGCGTTGACAATCTCCTCTCGGGTGACGGTGGGGCAGGCCATGGCGCCGACACCCACACGGAACTCTGCCATGGTGCGGTGGAACTGCGCCCCACCATACAGCCGCATGTTGGTGTTGGGTAGGTCGTGTGGTGACACCAGCGGCTTGCCCTCGCCGGCAGTGAAGGCGCCTACAGCACGTCAGCATCAGCCACCACAGAGTATGGGTTTTGCATGGGAGGTGCAGTAGGGATGGCCGATGCATGGTGGTTGCAAGCGGTGTCACAACACTGGCACACAGCTTCAGCCACCAGATCTGGGGCTTGCTTGAGGCAACCGTCGCATTGAAGGCCGGGATTCCACTAAGTCACGCCGCAGAAGCTATGACTGCGGTCCCCTGGCTGCAGGTTCTCCGGTAGCTAATAGTGCACATGCGGATGGGCACCACTCGCCCCTTCTCCGAACCCCAGAAAAGCAGGGGGTGCATGGCCAACTGGAACTGGCAGCTGCATGCCATCAAGTACTCAACTCAGCAAGCACTGCGCAGGAAGCGCATGCACCTCACCTCCCATCATGTGCTCGTCAGCGAGTGTCTCTCCAAAGCGGTCTGCTGGTGCTGCGACTGTTCCGCGCAGGAGCAGGTTGAGCTTGTTCAGGAAGGCCTCACGGAACATGCGGCCCTTCTCCTGCGCAGGTGCAGGCAAGCCACACATGTCAGCGATGCAAAGACTGCACTGCTGAACAATGCAATCAACCTACATCAACTGTCCTGACTTATGTCTGGTGAAGATTGAGCGAGCCAAAAGCTGTTGTTGGCCTTCGGGTGGCGCATCAAGCGGATTCACACCCAGCATGGTGGAGGCTACAAAGAGTTGGGATGTTGTGCTGGACAATCATACTGGTGGTACTGTTTGTGCCAAATCACCTTGAGCTTGTCTGTGGCCAGGTCATCCAGCTCCTTTTTGCTGGTGCCCAGGCGGTTCTCAGCCACACGGTGCTCGCGCTCCAGTAGGGGGACAATTGCGGGCACATTGTCCATGTACCGGCGCTGCAGGGCAGGAACAACCAGATCAGATAGTAACCAGATGGTCAGTTTGTAGCAGCAGCAAGGGGTGTTCACGTTGGATGTTGGAGGCGGTCCACACAGTGCAGCCGGGCAAGCACGTCTGTAAAAAGGTTCAGCAGTACCAGCCACAAAGATGACATGCAAGCTGCAGACAGAAGTTTGAAAGGTGTGAGATCACCGTCCCTGCAAAGAGGGAGCATCCCACTGCTGGACGTGTATGCCATAGGCAGTAGGCTGACCTGCAGCAGTGCCTCCAGGAACCTTCTCAGCTGGTGCACACCCAGCCGGCTCATCTCTGCCTGGTCCAACCTGTAGCAGCACCACAGAACACCTCCCATATGTCAAGGCCCCAACTGTAGTGCATTGCTAGCTGCATCCTTGCATGTACATGCTGACACCTTGCATGCTGTAAAGTGATAATCACAGGCCACTCAGAATGCTGCCAACAAGTATACTGCTGCACTCACTTCCTCTGCAGCTTTGTCTCCAGCTCCTGAATGTCCTGCATCTCACGTGAGGCAACCGCCTCCCTGAACTGGTCGTTGCTGCGGAAAGTTGACTCCCGTGTCAGGCCCACACGGCCAGACGGCACAGACCTACAGGTCAAACAGCCACACCGGCAACAGAGTCCTGGTCAGGAGTGCAGGCGGCTCACCCAAGGACGATAGGTATGCGTGGCTGCATACTGCTGCAAGTATACGTATGCCTCAGACTGTCTCTTGTTGATCTGGGTGGAGCAAATCCCTGATATGTATGGTAACACACATCCCAGTAGCACAGCACAGGGCAGTGCAGGACACACGCATTGCTGAGCTCACGTGAAGAAGGGTGTGCCGCCCAGCATGCTGAGGTCCGTGGTCAGCCCTGGTGCGTGCAGGAAGGCCTCCACGTCAGAGGGTGTGCTGAACTGGGGGATTCGCGTATCGAACTTCGTGCTGACCAGGACTGTGCGGGACAGCGTGGGGTCAACCTGCAGAACATGCAGCAGTGCACATACTTTTTTGGTGCGAGCAACACTGTACAAGCAGCAGCCAACATTTTGAGTGAACACTATAACCAGACGCGGGGACATGACACAAGTTGGTTGTGCCACACAGGAAAGACCCAGACCACACTGGCTGACTGCCTGGCCCATGCAGCAGGTGCTGCATGCAAGGCGGCTGCGATCAACATCGCCATGTTTGCAGCACTTGCCTGCATGACTGTCCTGCGCGTGGTGGCGTTGAGCCAGTCTGAGCTGTCCTCCAGGCACAGGATGATGTACTCCTGCTGGGCCATCTTCTGAGTCACCATGGCCTCAACCTGGCGTGCTGCCACCTGCAGCGCTGAGTTTTTCTTACCAGGGGCTGCGGAGATCAGACCTGTGATTTGTCAAGGGTGTGGGGTGGGTGTATGGGGTCAGCTGGGCGCCAACAGCAGCACTGTTTGAGGTGGCTGCGAGCAGACTGTCCAGTTGCTGCCTTGTTGAATGACAAGAGCCTACTGCAGTCGTGCTGCAGCAGTGAGTGCAAGTGCTGCTGCTCCACGCCCAGGCAGAGCAAATTGCAGTGGTGTACAGCCATCAGTTGCTGCTGGCCAGGCTTATTGCTCACCAGGTGTGTCGATGATGGTCAGGTTTGGGCAGAACTTGTACTCAATCCTGACAACAATCTCCTTGGCCCAGAACTGCTGCTCCTCCTCCAGGCGCGCATTCTCATTGTGGATGTGCTCCTGCAGCCAGCCAGCAAGAAGGGGTGGGGGTGCTGCATAGACTAGTGCTGTTGTGTGCTGTTATGGCATGTCACTGCGGCTATGTACCACGGAGGTCTGCCTGTGTGAGAGGGTTAGTGCATTGCAGCTCCAAGGCACCTTCAAGTGGGCTGGCCTTGGGCTCCAACCCTAGTGCACTAGCTTTTGCTGCTATGTCCCCCTGCTGCTGGCAGCTACCTGCAGTTCCTCCAGTGACACCTCCTGCTCCCCACTGTCCTCCGTCAGCAGGAAGCATGTGGGCTGCACTGCGCTGGAGTTGTACTTCATGTGCAGGGTGATGGGGCGCCTCGTCTTGGTGCCGCCACCCACATGGTTGAACTGGAACCCTGGAAGCAGGTGCAAGTAAGCCAGACAATGTGCGCATTGAGCTTGCTAACTGGAAGGCAGTGTCTGTACTGCTGCATATCAAACCTGCTGCACTGTCCAGGGCAAGGTTCACTGGCGTCCTGAAGCCCAGCTGTGACACTGCTTTGTCTGGATGCTGTATGGGCTTGTGTCTGTCTAGGAGGGGGGACTTGCAGCAGTCCATCAGGGCCTGATTATGCTGGTTGTGTAGCAGGCCCACAGCTCAGCTCCTACTAGTTTTTCTTACCCATGAGAGCCTCCACCAGTGCTGATTTGCCATCTGTCTGGTGGCCCACCACCAGGATTGCTGGGCTGTCAAAAGGCTTCTCGAAATCTGCACATCAGCAAATTAGGCAGTTCCTTCAGGGCTGCTGCTGCTAAGGCAACCCTTGGTGGGCTTATGGCTGGCAGGTTGGCGCCAAACCAACCACAGCAGCTGTTGTCCAGCCTTGCAAAAGTCGAAGGCTAGCTGGACGTAAGAACTTTCCATGGTGTCTCTGCAGTTTGCTGCTTTCAAGGGCAGCTGCCGTTAGTTCCTGCTGTTGTTGGTTCTGGCTGGGGCTTGACCTGAGCAGCAGCAGTTTCCTGCTGAGCTCTGGGTCAGCTTTGGCTGCATGCCCACCTTGTGCCAAGCCGTGCAGCTCAGCATACGCCTCATACAGCCTCTCGTTTGCGCACATCAGTCGGAAGTCGTTCCTGTTTAGTGCGTTGCCCTGAGTTGGTGAGCTGCGTGCTGCTGCTGGAGTGCTGCGCTCATCGCCATCGTCAGCAGTATCAGAAGTCTCTCCATATCTGGACCGCATCATGGCTTGATGCGTGAGCCTGTCCTGTCCAACGTTCAGAGGGTTGTCGCTGTGGACTGAACGTAAGCAGGCTGGTGAGGCTGACAGTACGTGTAGAGCTTCCGAATGTTCGTGGGAAGTCTTGAGCGGTTGCTCACAATGGGCTTTGCCACTGCTGTTCGCATGTTTGACGGTCACACGTTATTCTTTCCCTGGATGCGCTCGAATTGCGACGTCTCTTAGTCGCGATCAGTCATGGTTGGCTAAGCATCAACGTTCTTTGCTGGGCAGAGCCCCTGGCCGCTGCTTCTCAGCCAATTTTGTGGTGCTGCTTTTGCTGCTGGTGACTTTCGGTGAGGAGCTGTGAATGGTGCTCAATTGATGCTCTGAAGTCTAATGGTGCAGTTCTTAGGAGCCTTATCAATAGCAGGGGCCGGGGTGCACCCTCAGCACCTAGTCAGGCTCCCACCAGATGGACCTTCAGAAGGACAGGTCACAACAGCTTCTGCACAAAGCACAGCACAAGCAAGTTGGCGTTTCAAATAACACAGGCCCGTCCAAACACCTGTTTAGACTGCAATCGGACATCACCCAACAAGCAGCGTCGATCGAGGCATATGCACCCAACACCTCACAATTGCTGCCGTCATGGCCGCACCGCTGCCACCATCGCTGTGCCTGCAGGTGGCTTGCCATGAACGTCACACAGGTGCCCAGCACCAGCAGCATGCGCCCATGCTTAAGCTCTCTGCGCAAGCTGTCCCTTGTAATGCGCCCCACAGCCCTGCGCAGCAGCAGTGCACTGGCCACCCATGCCCCTGTGTCAGCACAGCTGTGCCGCGCCAGCAGCACCCACAGGCAGCTGTCAGCACGGGTGCTGTCACCTGCAGCACAGCATGCTCTGCAGCAGCAGCGACGAGCAGTCTCCAGGAGCCTGGTCACAACCTCAGCAGCTGCTCCTGCTGTTGCTGAGCAGCCGACATCTGCATCAACGCCGCAACAGCAGTCAGGGCACAGTAATGGTGCAGGCAGCAAGGATATTGCCAGAACAGCCCCTACCTTTCAGGAGGCAGTCAAGCGGCTGCAGGACTACTGGTCGAAACAGGGCTGCATCGTGTGGCTGCCTCACAACACTGAGGTTGGCGCAGGCACAATGAACCCTGCCACCTTCCTGAGGTGAGGACAGCAGCAGGATACTTGAACTGACAGGGTGTACAATTTTGGCTCGGCGGAATAATGACAGGAATGTTCCGCTTGACACGTAGTGAAAGCCATGTGTGACTGCACTTGCTGCCCCACTACCTGCCACACCTGATAGCAATGTTCATGACCAAGGTGACTTGTAAAGGGGTATGGAAAGGACAGCGAGTGCAGCCGGATGTGAGCTTCCAGTACGGTGTCCTTCAACACAACAGTTGGCATGGGTGCTCTTCTCCTGCAACTAGGGCACCCCGCTCTGTCCGCTGCCAGCAGTGCATGGTCTGTTGGCTCTGGCTTACCACCTCCTTGGCTGCCAAGCCTCAATTGCCCAGGCTGTTCAGCATGTATGTACAGTGGTAGCAGCTGCGTCAATCGCAACGCCTGTGGGTGCCTTGCAGGGTCTTGGGCCCAGAGCCCTGGAATGTGTGCTATGCAGAGCCCAGCATTCGCCCAGACGACAGCAGGTGAGGCAGGGGCAGGTGCTGTGGTGCAGCAGTGCGTGATTTGTGCCAGGAAACTCAGCAATGCCCGTCTCAAGCATCTGCAGCTGGCTTGGTGCTGATATGTTTGCAGGGCGCTGCCTATGGCCAGCAGTATGCACAGGGCTGCCGCGTCACTAGCCAACAGCAGCAGGACCAAAGTGATGTCAGCACAAGCGTGCCGCATGCGCTCCTGCATGGTGGACCCTGCCCTGCTCAACCATGTGTGTGGGCTGCCCGCAGGTATGGTGACAACCCCAACCGTGTACAGCGCCACACTCAGTTCCAGGTCATCCTCAAGCCTGACCCTGGGAATGCACAGGAGCTGTACCTGGGCAGCCTTGAGGCCCTTGGCATTGACACTTCAGCACATGATGTCCGGTGCGTGGGGTTGGGATTGTTGGGTCATGGAGCAGGTGGCTGCGTGGCAGTGGGCGGGCAGGCTTGTCTGAGGGCATAGCTGTGCACAAGGTCTATGCAGCAGGCCCCAGACTGCTTCTTGGCTGCTTTTTTTACTGGGTGGTGCCAAGGCTCACCAAGTCGTGTAGCTCTTGGTGGCCTGAATTGGCCTGAATCACGGCCGTGCGCGACAATGGCAGCGCCCCTCATCGTTGAATGCAGGTACCTGCAGCTGCAGCCCTCCCTGGCTACCGAGGTCTCACCTTGCTACATGCTGTGCTATGCTGTGTGGTGTGGCATGCAGGTTTGTTGAGGACAACTGGGAGTCCCCCGTGCTGGGTGCCTGGGGCCTTGGCTGGGAGGTGTGGCTGGACGGAATGGAGGTCACTCAGTTCACTTACTTCCAGCAGGTATGAGTCGCTGACAACACTGACAGCAACGTTGCTGCACTGGTTGGGCGCTAACTTTTCAAGAGGATGCAATTGCCTTGCAAGGCTCTGCATTGATGTTGGACAGCCAACAAAAGCTGCACAGCATGCTACGAGCTGCGTGGCTGCTTAGCTGCATGCATGTTTGCTGCCCCCACTAGCTTGCCGCCAGTACAGGTCGCTGTGCTTGACCTTTGCATGCATTTGCGCCGAGGCAGCAACACACTTGTGATCCTTCTTGCCATCACCAAAGCTTTGAGAGCTACGGCTGGTTGCTTGACTGTAATCACCATGCCATGTGCTGCTGCTGGTGCTGGTGGTGGCTTCTAGGCTGGTGGCAAGGTGCTGGATGCCCCTGCTGTGGAGATCACATACGGTCTGGAGCGCATCCTGATGTCACTGCAGGGTGTGAAGCACTTCAGGGACATTAGGTGCGGACGGCTGGGTCCTAGCGCGTGTAGAGATGGCTTCTGCACCTCCTTGGTATGCAGCACTCGCGGCGTCCCCTGCTGACGCTGAGTCAGCCTGTTCTATTGCAGCATGCCATATGCAGCAGTTGCCCTCGCCACCACCGAGAGGGTGATGGTAAATGGCCTCCTGTAATGGCTCGTGAAGTTGTAGATTGTTTTCTTGTGGATTGTATGGCACTGCCATGCCAGTCATTCAACTGCGAATGTTGAGTATGTGCCGCCTGTGGTCACGCCTGTTGCTGCCATTCTGCCATGCAGGTACTCCGAGGATGTCACATATGGTGAGCTGTTCCTGCAGAATGAGTATGAGATGAGCTGCTACAATTTGGATGAGGCTGACGTGTCAGAGCAGCGCAAGCGCTTCAACCTGTATGAGGCAGAGGTGAGCCCTTCTGCAGTACCAATGTTTTTGTGATTTCACTTTTGGCTGCTGATGCGAATGAACTTAGCCGTGTGCAGGAACGTAGCTGTTGAACACCTGCTCAATAATCTGGATGGCTTTGCAAGGACCCCTTGCCACGCGATGTACTGCCTGCGGTAGCTTTATGTGGCTGCCTTGACCTCGACTGAAGTAGTGTGTTGCCGCTGGTGCTGTATGGCTACTTTGCAACGCATGCTGTTGCACTGAGACCCAAGCAACCTCACTGCGGCTGTTTCATGTTTTGTAGGCTCGCCGCATGCTGTCCAAGCGCCTGCCAGTGCCTGCCTATGACATGCTGCTCAAGTGCAGTCACGCATTCAACGTGCTGGACGCACGCGGCGCTGTCGGTGTCACAGAGCGTGCTGACTGCTTTGCCACTATGAGGGCGCTTGCTAGGGAAGTCACAGGTGGGTGCAGCACTGACAGCTTTGCCTCTGGCGGCCAGAGATTAGTTAAGGGTCTTCAAACGTCTTTTAAACCCTAGTGGGGCTCGACCCGTGCCCTTGGCTTCTCAGGCCACAGCAATCGTGGCGGCCAACGTTGCTGAGTGTGGGTGCGTCCAGCGTCGTGCGTGCATGGCGCTGATGCCGTGCGGCATCTGTCACTGCGACATTTGCCAGATTATGCTTGGCAGCAGTAGCACCGTGGCGGAGAGACTTGGACCCAGAGCTAGGGATGTGCCTGTTACCAGCTTGCTGTCAAGCTTAATCTGTCACACCTCCGTCAGTTGAGGCTCAGGTGCACAAGCTCACACGATCTTATGTTGACCGCTGCAGGCCTGTGGATTGCGCGCCGTGAGGAGTTGGGACACCCCCTCGGCACCATCACCCCCACCAGCCTGTCGAGCAGCAGTGATGATGATGCAGCTGCAGCAGCAGCCAGCCGGGCTGGCAGCAGCAGCCCTGAGCTGTTTGTGCTGGAGGTGGGCAGTGAGGAGCTGCCTCCTGATGATGTGCTGTCAGGAATGGATCAGCTGAGGTGAGCCCTGCACTTGGTTGTTGCACCGTCAGCACAGCGGCTCTGATAGTGGCATGCGCGATTTGGCGGGCTGCAAGTGTCAGTCGCTTGAAGTAGTTGTGATTGAAGTTGGTGCTGGGTGTGCTCACTCGCCCTCTTTGGTGAGGCAGTTGCCAACAATCCCACCACCTGTGGCTGACACACGCCAACACAGTTGTCTGACTAAGGAGGGGGGGGCATGCCTTTCTTTGACGGGCACTAGAGCCCACTTTGGAGGATCCAGGGGTGTGCCAAGGTTTCCTGACAGACCCAGATGATTGCGCTGACTTGTAGCGTTCATGCATGATTGCTGTCACTGACATGTTGCAGGGAGCGCGTGCCGGCGTTGCTGTCAAAGCTGCGGCTGCAGCACGGTACTGTGGAGGTGCATGGCACACCCAGGCGCTTGGCAGTACTGGTGCATGACCTTGCAGCTGCACAGACACCCCAGGAATCCAAGGTGGGGGTCACAAAGTCCACACTGACCACCACAGACATGTTGTGCTGGGCACCTCCTTTGTTCCCTGCTAGGTCGTCCTAGAGGTGGTGTATGTGGTGCATGCGTGATCAACACGGCAGTACATAGCTGCAGGAGACCTCATGCACACCCCACTACAGCCCTATGGGTGTGCGCTACACACCTGCATACAGCAATTTATGGAGTCTGATCGCCTCGAAAGGCCTGCAGGAAAAGGGTACCTTGCCAGGCTGCTGGCGCCGGCTTACAAGTCACGGAGTCCTTGCACACCCCTCATGAGCCAGCCCAGGGAATGATTGTTGGATGGCAATACATAGTATGCCTGAGGCCTTACAGGTGCCAGGCTGCGCAGGAAAATGCTTTTCATGCATCCATTAAATGATTCAGTGTTGGTCAACAGCAGAACCGGCCAGGACCTCAGAGATGACTTGTGCTGTGTGTGGTGTGTGTCGGCAGGTGCGTGGGCCCCCCGCCAAGGCTGCCTTTGATGCTTCCGGCAAGCCCACCAAGGCTCTGGAGGGCTTCTGCCGCAAGGCTGGGGTGTCTGTGGATGCAGTGCTGCGTGAGGCAGATGCCAAGGGGGTGGAGTACTGCTGGGTGGAGGTGAAGGATGCAGGCAAACCTGCTGCAGAGGTGGGTGACATGCACATCAGTGCCGTGTTTTGCAAAATCTTCAGCAGCGTTTGGTCGTTCAGCGATTACTATCATATGATGTGGCAGCATTCAGATTGCAGTTGTGCTGTGGTGCCTCACTACAAGCTAGGTGCGCGATCATGCCAAGCCTGTGCCACCCATGATGTGGCTGGTAGAGCACTTCGTCTGTGTGTAAGCTGCCCTTGGTCCCTGTTGACAGGTTGTTGGCGACAACTACATGGCCGCAGGTGCTTGGGTCTGAGCTGCCTGGTCTAGTGAGCAGCCTCTCCTTCAAGAAGAGCATGCGCTGGGACGGCTTCGGTGTTGCCTACAGCCGCCCCATGCGCTGGCTGCTGGCCCTGCACGGCGACACACCCATCGCATTTAGCTACGGCGGTATCGTGGCCAGCCCCAGCACACGCGTCCTGCGCAACGCACCGCAGCCTCAGCTGCAGGTGCCGTCAGCTGACAGCTACTTGGAGGTGTTGCAGAAGGAGGCCATCCAGCTGGACTTTGCCGCCCGGCGGAAGGCCATCTGGGAGGGCGCCTCTGCTGCTGCTGCCGAGGTCAGTAGGGTATACCCTACGTAGGGCGTCCTGGTTGGCGCCGACACCTGGGTGCTGCTGGCGCACACTGCCATGCTTGGCCCATGTGCAATGTGGCAGGGGGTTTGACAGCAATACTGAATAAGGACTTTTGTCGGCATGCATGACCCAAAGCAGAGTACCGTCAGTGGCGCAGTAAACCTGTAGGCCAGTCCCTCCATCGACATACTGCCATGTGCAATGTGGCAGGGGGCTTGACACTAACTGACAGGGCTGACAGGGCTTCTGTGGGCCACGTCCCTCCGTTGGCAGCCATACTGCCAGTGTATGTGCTCTGGGTGCGAGCTAGCACGTGGTATGTGCACAACTCACCCCACATGCGTCTGGCTGCCCTTTCAACATGGCGTTGTGCAGGTTGGTGGCATCATCCCTGAGTCAGCCTCGGGTGACCTTCTGGATGAGGTGGCTAACCTGGTGGAGAGCCCAACTGTCATCAGGGGCAGCTTTGACCAAGCCTTCCTGGACCTACCAGAGTGAGTGCTAATCATCAGTGATGAACATCAATGTCACATGCAGCCATCGCAATACTCTACGCCTTCAACAGAGGGACCTTGTGTTTGAATACTAACAAGCGGGGGGTCTTCATCCACACGAATTAGTCAGGGATCCTTGTTTCAAGCATTGAAAGCTGAGTGACATCACTCCTGCTGTGCTGCCTGCAGGGACGTGCTGGTCATGGTGATGCGCAAGCACCAGCGCTACTTCCCAGTCTTCTCAGCAGAGGGCAAGCTGCTGCCTGCCTTCATCACTGTGGCCAACGGCCCTGTTGACCCTGCTGCCGTTGCTGCTGGCAATGAGGCTGTGCTGCGCGCGCGGTTTGAGGATGCAACATTCTTCTACAAGCAGGATCTGGAGCAGCAGCTGGCTGACTTCAAGTAGGTGGCTGTTGCATTGGATGGTGTGCTGTGTCTTGGTGTGGTGGGGGTGTGTACTTAGCGCTGCTGTCACTTATAAGTGACAGTAATTACTGTGAGTGAGTGATGGGGTACAGGTGATGGTGGTGCTTGCCCCAACATCACAACGCAGTGTGGCGGCCGCCTGAGCTGTGTGTTTGGCGCTAACACTGGGCTGTTGTCAGTGCTGGGAAAAGTGGATGCATGGGTTTGACACCACTATGCCATCAGGGTCAGACGCCTGCAGGCCGGGATGGGCCGTGCCATCTTCCACTGACTGTGTGTGCTGCACGCTGCTGCTGCTGCTGCTGCCGCTGCCGTGCACCAGGCCCAAGCTGAAGGGCACCCTGTTCCAGAAAGACCTTGGCTCCATATATGACAAGAACCTGCGCGTGGAGGCCCTCACACCCGCCCTGGCAGAAGCCATGGGCTTCAGTGCAGCCAAGGAGACAGCAGCAGCCGCAGCAGCTCTGTGCAAAGCAGATCTGGCCACATCCACTGTCACAGAAATGACAGCGCTGGCTGGAACCATGGGCAGGCACTATGCGACAAAGCAGGGCCTGCCGCAGGATGTTGCTACAGCTGTGTTTGAGGCTGTGTTGCCTCGCCAGGCGGGGGACATCCTGCCTGCCACGCCGGCTGGCATTGTGGTGGCTGTAGCGGACAGGTTGGACAGCTTGGTGGGCCTGGTGGCAGCAGTGGGTGCACCCAGTGCTACAGCTGACCCCTACGGCCTGCGCCGGGCAGCTTACGGCATGTTGCAGGTGAGGTTATGTGCTGGTTGGGGTAGAGCTGGAATTAGGTTGCAGGGATGGTAAAAAGCGTCTGCGCTGGGTGCAACAGGGGTGATGGAACTGCAGCAGGCGACACTGCTGGGTGAGAGGTGTGACTTCTTGTGAGATGCAGGGACTCACTCCTCTCAGGTGCTAAGAAGGCTGTGGAGCAAGGGTGCAAGTGCCTGCATGTTTGAGCTGAAGACAGCATTGCAAAGGGACACATTTTGCTGAGACTGTGTTGTGTGTCTGTGTGCTGTTGCCCCAGACGCTGGTCTCCAACAATGTGTCGATGAGCTTGTCATCAGCAGTGGCGTTGGCCGCAGCGCAGCAGCCGCTGAGCGTCACCCAGCAGCAGCAGGATGCTGTGCTGGACTTTGTGGGCAGGAGGCTGGAGCAGCTGCTGAGTGATGCAGGGGTGTCTGCAGAAGCAGGTGGGCCTTGTGGAGGTTTTGGCGGCGTCTGAGTATCTATGGCCGGTGCTTCAGTATGTGATTGCTATGCATCAAGTTATGATCGCTGCGCGTAGGACAACCAGCTGCAGTAGTGAGGCCATATGGGCAAGTGGCAGCTGAGGCGTCCGTCCGTCAGCAATTTGAAGGGGTAGCTGAACGGTCCTGTCAGCAGTCAGTTCCCAGGATGTTGCAATCTTCAGCAAGACATTTCTCGCTGTTGTGCGTGCTCTTTTTTTGTTTGGTTTCCTGCAGTGCGCGCCGTGCTGGCAGAGCGCGGTGACGACCCTGCCCTCGCCTCATCCACTGCCACACAGCTGCAGCAAGCTCTGGACGCAGGCGCAGACAGCCCGCTGCCAGCCCTCATGACAGCACTCGCGCGCCCAACGCGCATTGTGCGCGGCAAGCCCGTCGACCGCAGCTGCAAGGTTGACGCAGCGCTGTTTGAGCATGCAGAGGAGCACAAGCTCTTTGACGCATACCAGGCAACAGCACAGCAGCTCCAGCAGCAGCAGGGCAGCAGGCACAGTGTGGAGCAGTGGCTGGCAGCTGTGCAGCCGCTGGTGGCTCCGATTGATGCCTTTTTCGATAAGGTGTTTGTCATGTGTGAGGATGAGAAGGTGCGCATCAACAGGCTGGCCCTGTTGAGGGATGTTGCTGGAGTCACAAAGGGCTTTGTGGACCTCAGCCAGTTGCCGGGGTTTTAGGCGGTTATCAGGGTTGGAAGCGGATGCAGTTATCGTGAGGTTCTGGGTTTTTGCTGTCCTGCTGTGCTGTGCCGTGTGAGCCGCACTTGGCTCCTTTTGCTCTGGAACCTGTAATGGCTTTGCACTGGCAGTTGGCGTTCTGGAACTGGCTACACTGGCAGGTTGGGGTGTTGCTTTTGCATCATTGAAGTGCTGTTCCACGGCATGGCGCAGTACATACATCATGGCCTTTAGTGATAAGAGCATGTGAGTTTGCTCCAGCAGTTGAACGATTGTCGTGAATTTACATAGGAACCTGAGCACCAGATTCACGGAAGGTGCCACATGCACTGTCACTCTCATTGAAAAAATCCATGTATGCATGGCAGCCCATGCTAACACACAACTGTCAACCAAATGGCCTCAGGGCCCAGCACACACTCTTCTCCATTCGGTCCGAGGCATTTACCAACACCACAGAAACAAGTGGTGCGGTGGTGGAAGGGCAGTACTACTGGGCAGTACTAGTAGTAGTACATTGGCATGCAGGCTGTATCACGGATGCCATCTGTGCAGGAGCGTGCAAAAAAACACCAGCCACGTCAAGTCCCTCTGCACAAGGGCCCTCAGGGTCAGTGACCAAGGAAGGGCGTGCTTGTGAGCCTGTTTTTGCAGGCAGCAACTTGCTGAAACCACAACACATTCTGCCAACCCAACCAACCAGAGCAGCAAGCCAGGCGACCCCTGACAGTACTTTGCAGTGACTGCTGAGCTTGTAACACCTGTAATTGTTAAAACATGCGTAGGTGATAATGATCACGGGCGCCGACAACTGCCACATGGCACATTTGCCAGTGACTGCACAGTATGAGCAGTACTGCAACAGCTTCATATTTACGCCACTGCTAGCCACAGCAGCATTTCTGAACGTCAAGTCAGCCAGACTTTGAGGCTCACAGCCTACGGCCTGCTGCCTTGGGTGCAGCTGTATCTGAGCGCTTGGGGTCGTATGAGAACTGGTAGACTGGTGGCCGTGGGGGTGAGCCCACCTTGACGTCTGTGGTGCGTGTGCCCTGGATGCTGCTGTAGGGGCCGCCCTGGGAGCGCAGAGTGAAGTAGTTCTCGGGGGGACCAAACTTGGTGCCTGCAGCAAAGTTGACGGCTGCAGCAACAGACACAGGCAGCAGGCGTGCTTTGAATGTCAGCACACCCCCTTGTCAGTGCACAGAGTGCAAAGAAGGCAGTCCGTAGACGCACAACAAGCGCCCTTTTTACATCATGAGAGTAGCTCTTGTAGCGTATGCAGCGAATTTGGGCCCCGACCTCAGACCTCCTGCTATGTGACATGATTAATGTGACCGGTGACCGTGTTTTTAGCAAAGCAGGTTGGTGCTCAAGCACAACAAGCTGGTGGTGCTGCTGCAACAAACAAAATAAGAGGTTGGTTCCAGGCTGGGCAGCACTAGACCCTTTTGATGCAACAGCTTCTCCACACTCACTTTGTGAGAGCCTGCGCCCGCCGCTCTTCTTCTCTCCTGCTGCCGCAGCTGTATCTGAGCGCTTGGGGTCGTATGAGAACTGGTAGACTGGTGGCCGTGGGGGTGAGCCCACCTTGACGTCTGTGGTGCGTGTGCCCTGGATGCTGCTGTAGGGGCCGCCCTGGGAGCGCAGGGTGAAGTAGTTCTCGGGGGGACCAAACTTGGTGCCAGCTGCAAAGTTGACGGCTGCAGCAACACGCAGAGCACATACACAGGGCAGCAAACGTCAGTTCTACTTGTGTGAATGCTGCCACACATGCTGCTGCAGTGTCATGTGCAGCAAGTGCTGCGTCAGGCAAATGGCCAAAAACAGCGCCTCAACTTGCGCACGCAGAGACACGCAATACGCCCCGTTCTTGCCGGCATCATGTAGCAATTGTTTTGACTGGATAGCTGCCAGCTGCATAGCTGCATGACAGCCACAGCAGCCTACAGGGGAAGAACACCAGCGCCTTTGCCAGATGCGAGTGCCCTAGCGAACAAAATCCAGGGTTGTCAACGGTCCACTCGCCGCTGGCGTGCTGACATACTGTTGAAAATACAGAACATGAAACATGATGTGGCACTGCTGCTTGGCAAAGCAGCGCACGCAGTGGCACCTGTGGCTATGGTGCCAAACCCTAGAAAAAAACACTTTTCCACACTCACTTTGTGACAGCCTGCGCCCGCCGCTCTTCTTCTCTCCTGCTGCTGCAGCTGTGTCTGAGCGCTTGGGGTCAAAGGAGAACTGGTAGACTGGTGGCCGTGGGGGTGAGCCCACCTTGACGTCTGTGGTGCGTGTGCCCTGGATGCTGCTGTAGGGGCCGCCCTGGGAGCGCAGGGTGAAGTAGTTCTCGGGGGGACCAAACTTGGTGCCAGCAGCAAAGTTGACGGCTGCAGAAAGGGGCAGTCAAAAACATTGACTGTCAGCACAACTCTGCTGTGCGCAAGAAAATGCAGCCCCCAAAGCAGCACATTGAGCGCCTGTGCTGGCCGCCAGCATTCAGCACATGCAAGTTGCTTGAGCACGTTTTGCAGGTGTCATCTACACTGTTGGCACTTGGCAAGCGGTGACCAGCAGCAAGGTTGGATGAAGCAGACTGCCACATCGTGGCAATGCTGCTGCAAACAGGAATTGCGTCACATTGTGCCTGGCTCAAGCTGCAGCGGCACCCCCCCCACACACACAGCCCATGCTCACTTTGTGAGAGCCTGCGCCCGCCGCCCTTCTTCTCTCCTGCTGCCGCAGCTGTGTCTGAGCGCTTGGGGTCGTATGAGAACTGGTAGACTGGTGGCCGTGGGGGTGAGCCCACCTTGACGTCTGTGGTGCGTGTGCCCTGGATGCTGCTGTAGGGGCCGCCCTGGGAGCGCAGAGTGAAGTAGTTCTCGGGGGGACCAAACTTGGTGCCCGCAGCAAAGTTGACGGCTGCAGAAAGGGGCAGTAACAAACATTGACTGTCAGCACAACCCTGCTATGCGCAAGGAAATGTAGCCCTAAAGCAGCACATTGAGCGCCTGTGCTGGCCGCTATCATTCAGCACATGCAAGTTGCTTGAGCATGTTTTGCAGGTGTCATCAACACTGTTGGTTTTGTTTAAGTGTATAGGGGGGGGGGGGGGCGGCCCCCACCGGCTGGCCACACACGCAACAACCGAGCGAGCCCGACTGCCGGGAGCCCGAGTCAAAGCCTCACACCGATGGGAGACGCCTAAACACCCCTTGTTCCAGGAGGTGCCCAGCACCCGGACCAAGAAGCATTACTGTTGGTACTTGGCAAGCGGTGTCCAGCAGCAAGGTTGGATGAAGCAGACTGCCACATCGTAGCAATGCTGCTGCAAACAGGTATTGCGTCACATTGTGCCTGGCTCAAGCTGCAGCGGCACCCCCCCCACACACACAGCCCATACTATGTAAGTAGTACTTACTTTGTGAGAGCCTGCGCCCGCCGCCCTTCTTCTCTCCTGCTGCCGCAGCGGTGTCTGAGCGCTTGGGGTCGTATGAGAACTGGTAGACTGGTGGCCGTGGGGGTGAGCCCACCTTGACGTCTGTGGTGCGTGTGCCCTGGATGCTGCTGTAGGGGCCGCCCTGGGAGCGCAGGGTGAAGTAGTTCTCGGGGGGACCAAACTTGGTGCCCGCAGCAAAGTTGACAGCTGCAGCAACACGCAGAGCACATACACACCGAGTACGTCAACATCAGTGCATGTCCATCAAGGGTGTCCGTCAAGACTGTCAGAAGAAATGTATTCATGTTGATTTCGACCACCATCACAGACAATCTTTGTGCAGGGAGCAGTGTTATTGAACACTGAGCAGGAACATTCCCTGCAATTTGAAGATGAAGCACAACATGGGAATGCTTTGTGCTCGCCGACAAATGCTGTCCTGCCCCATTCTACCACTGCAAGGGACGCAAGGAAGCCTGGAGGCTGACACTGTTGTCTGGCATGTCAGGGAGGCTCCCCCCACAGCTTGGTGACCTACTCTGCAGCAGTTTCCTTTGCCCCTGCCCGCCTTCTGCTGACGCCCTGCAAACATATAAGTAATATGAAGCGGCTCAGTCGCAACAAAGACGAGCGGTTCAAGAGAGCGCTGCCAGAAACACTGCACACACGTTGCTGATCGAGGATTGCTATCAATCATCCGGCTGCTAGCTTGCGAGGGCGACCCTAATGCTCAATGAAAGCAAGTTGAAGGACTCTGCATGCATCTTCCTGCAGGTGATAGACCACTCCAGCGGCCTGGGGTGAGTACATGCTGCTGATACGTCTGCTGCGCTTACCTGGTTGGCGCTGCAAGCAGGACAGCTGCCAGCAATGCAGCGAGGCAGACCTTTGCACGCATGGTTGCTGAACTTGGGTGGATTGTGCACTTGAAAGGCTCAAGGCCTGTGTCAGGCTGTCCCGTACGAGCGCAGCAAATGCACCAAATTCAGCTCTGTTGATGGCACCGCTAACACCTCTGCAGCCTTTTACTAACAAGAGGGCACAGCTTTCGTGGGTAATAATGCTCGGGTGAAGGTCCCAGCTTCGAATATTGAACCAAAGAGTGAGAGCCATGCAAGTACCTTGCTTGCGGTGTCGCCTGATGTTCGGATTCCATCAACGCTTCGGATCAATTACTAATGACTTTTGCAGAACGGCTAGGGAGCACCTTACCCCTCTTTGGCCCAAAGTGTCCCAACGTGTCACTTCACCCATTCATCCTCACCAGGAGCATCCCACCAGTCAAAACAAACGGTCCTCAACATGAAAGTGTTTTGTGCCGTGGTCCGAATAAGGGCGCAGCGGGAGTCAACTCGGTCAAAGTACTGCGTGGAATTTGTGCATCTCGACGAGCCACAGGCTAAGGTTGCACTTGAAAACCATCATGTAACGTGGGTGAATGACATTTTCCAGTCTGAATGAAGAGTATCTCAAGCTTGATACGACGGGGCCAGCCTCTCTCTCACTTTGTTAACATCTGTACAGACCCCAAGTACAGCCTCAAGCATGGCCAAGCCAGACTGGCTGTATGTATCGTTGATTGTAGCAGTCAGAACTCTGGTGTTTTTGATGATGATCTGGCATGCTGCATTGCGCTGTGCTGACTGGTCTGCAGCGTTGGGCTTAAGCCCCAAGCTTGGGTGGCACTAACAACGGTGGGGTGGCGTCTTGACCTGGTCACCTGTCCGGCACTGCCCTAGATAGCAGCTGAATGATTCTGTTGCCAGTTTCATGAAACTCTGACAAGGCAGAACGCTTAGACGCGTCGGCAGCAGGACAGCAGCTGAACATTTTCTTGACTAATCAGATGCATGCAGGGGGCAAATAACAAACGATGCACGCAAGCACGTTGTATGAAGCTGGATTGTTGGTCTGCCACCGAAGCTACCGTGATACGCAGCACCCAGCGTACATCCCAGTACGCGCGCGGCAGTTCAGGCTCACTTCAAATACCGCCACCATCAAGTCTCAAAATAAATACTTCCTGTTATTTACAGAGGATTTCAGGTGTTTTATCAAGATAGCGTGTGTACACTTGCACATCGAGTTTGACCTCACGATTGCTCGGAGCTTTCCCGCTGGTCCTCACATTACAGTAAGTAATTGATCATGAACAAAAAATTTGAAAGGCAAATACTTGAATCCTGCTGTGACGCACTGGGCCAGCGACATTTACTGATTGGGCTGTACTGCTGCTGCCACTGCAGCCTTAACAATAAGAACATTGCTGCTTGTGCTTGCAGGCATTACACAATGAAGACAGCAGCAGCGTTGATGTTGCTGCTTATTGCTGGTGCCTCAGCAGGTGATCTTGCACTGCACACTTGGCTCATGCTCTGCTGATTGCAATTGACTGGTCGAGGCTTGTTGAGCCTCTCAAAGTGCATCTCATGAAGCTAATGAGTGCGCAGCACCGACCAGCAGTGCACAAATCAAAGCTATCGCTGCATCAGGCCCACATAGTGGCTGACACTTGCTGCTGCTGCTGCATTGCCCTCACTGTCTGCAGCCAGCAACAGCCAACAAAACAGGGGCTGGCAGTCAGGAGGAGGCCGCATATGGCAAGGACGCCACCTGCTGGGTGAGTCACCAGGAGTGATGTGTAACACTGTCGCATATTGCGTGCATGGCATGCACACAATATGTTACACATAGCTGTCTGTGCAAGCTGCACAGATGGTGCTGCCCTTGGTAGTCTGCACATTGCACCGCGTTCCCAACATTGCAATCAGTCATGTATTAATGTAACAAAAGGCAGGTCAAGGCCGTCTGCTCAGGCCATGCTTGACTGTGCAGCTCCTTGCACAGTGGAGGCAGCTTGCAGGTACTCACAAAGCTGCTGTAATAAATGCCACACCTCATCCAGTTGACCCAGGCCCTTGCTTTCAGCACTCCTGAGCTGGTGCATGCGGATACTGTGCTTTGCCCTAGCCCCCCTTGTGTCAACAAATGCAGCTGTTACCACAAATCCGCCAATTGAGTGTGGCCTGCCCCAACATGCAAGGTTTGCTGCTGGTTGCTGCTTGCTGCAGGCCCTGACAGTGTTGACAACCACAACTGGGAGGGGAACAATGGCCGCCCCTGGAAATCGCGCTGGTCAGGCGGTAGTGGCCGAACCTGGCAAGGGCGCAAGCTTGCAGGTGGGTGCACAGCGATTGCACAGTGTATGTAACAATTCCTGCCAGCCCAACGCCCCAAAGGAGAACGGACATGGAAGGAGGGTGGGCATTGGGTCCACTCCATGTCAGGGGCTCGACCGCAGAGCCCTGGAAAGAAACAAAACAGAAGTGAGCAAGGCTAAGAAAGGATGTTGTCTTGCATACTGTGCTAGCAGCAATGCGATTTTACCCATTTAAAGGTTGAGTCTGCGAGCTTGTTTGTCTGTCTGCCGGTTGGCTGGCTGCAGCTGCTGAGAGTGCTGAGGGTGTTGAGAGCAAGCAGGCCGACCAAGCTGCTGACAACCGCATCTGGCAGAATGGAGGCTCCAGCTGGACAGGTGCTTGGCGCAAGCTGGCCGGCACTGATGGTGAGTAAGCTGGACCAAGGGCTCTGCTTCAGGCCATGTTTGCCTGGGCAGCCCCTTGCACAGTGGAGGCAGCTTGTTGATACTGACACGGCTGCTGTCACTGCTGCCACACTTCATCCAATTGACCCAGGCTTTGCTTTCAGCACTACTGAATTGGTGCATGCGGATACTGTGGTGGGGCTCTGCCCCAGCCCCCCTTGTGGCAACACATCTAGCTGCCCTCGCAATCTGCCAATTGTGTGGGCCCTACCTCAAAAGCAAAAGCTCTGCTGCTGGTTGCTGTTCTACTGCAGGCGCCGACAGTGCTGACAACCGCATCTGGCAGTCAGGCAGTGGCCGCAGCTGGCAGGGTGGCGGTGGCGGCCACATCTGGCAAGGGCGCAAGCTTGCAGGTAGGTGCACAGCGGTTGCACAAAGCACTACCCCTGCCAGCCCAACACATCAAACTGGACACGGGGCCCACCCTAGGTTAGGACTCGGCAGCAGAGCCCTAACATTGCTCCATCAGAGAGTGAGGCAGCCTCAGAAACGACATTATTGGACAAACTATGCAAGCAGCGATACAGCACACCCCTGCAAGCTTGAGTCTGCGAGCTCTTTTGTGTGTCTGCGCCTGTTGGCTGGTTGCAGCTGCTGACAATGCTGAGGCAGTTGAGAGCGCCCAGGCCGAACAGGCTGCTGACAACCGCATCTGGCAGAGCGGTGGCCCCAGCTGGACAGGGCGCAAGCTGGCCGGCACCCATGGTAAGTAAGACCTGTCGCTGCACACCACAGCATGACAACACCACACATTGCGGGGCAACACATAGATGCGTCCAGGTGTTGCCAACAGACATGGACGGAAAGGGTTGTAACACTTTTAGCCAATCTTGGACGGCGACTGTGACTGGGCCGCAGGCAGCACTGCTGTGGCAGGCTGTGCAGCTGCTGATGGTGATGGTTATGCCTGCGGATATGACCATAGCATCAGCAGATGCACAGCTTGTCACAGTATGCATGCCCCTCTGCCTTGGACACAGCCAAGTTTTGCTTTGTGCCGAGCACCATGACATGGCACCGAAAGGCCTTGAAGCTGCTGCTGTTACTGCTGTTGCTAGTCTTGCTTCTCCATTGGCACATGGCCTGGATCCCAAAGTGATAAGGCTGTCCACAGCAGCAGCAGCTCTGAGGCCCTGAAATTACAAGCATGAAGCTGCCACTGCGGCTGCAGCTGCTGCCAAGTCCAGCCATTCTTATCATGATAGTGACAGTGATCACCACAACCCTTGCAAATGGTCTGGGTTGAGTAGCATGGCATGCTTGGTGGTAACGCTGTGTGGTCGGCCACCTTTTGGCAGGACGCTTCACCACCTATGCTTTGGTTGGCTGCTGAATGTGTGCCTTTTATCGCACAACCGTACCTTGTGCTGCACTGCCGGCTGGTGTCCCTGTAGCCGCCGACAGTGTTAACCGCAACCGCATCTGGCAGAACAACAGTGGCCGCATCTGGCAAAGCGGCGGCGGCCGCATCTGGCAGGGGCGCAAGCTTGCAGGTGGGTACACAGCATACCAAAACCTCACATGAACCAGTCAGACAGAGAGCCGAGCATCGGTGGGACCAACGCAGGGCGAACAGCACCCATGCCATCACTGTCAATTGACCAAGCGCACCTGTAAAAGCAAGTACACCCCGCGGAGTAGCCTCTTGGTAATCTTGTCACAACACAGTGTTGGGGGTTTGTTTGCTGCAGCTGCTATACAGCTATCATAGCTGTGCACGTCAGTAAGACACTGTCTGGCAGCTGGCAGCTCAAAGTACTGTCAGGATGCAGGGTGTCCTTCGATAACTGCTGGCAGTGTCCCAGTTACTTTGCTAACTTTTTGCCTGCCTGTTGCCTGGCTGCAGCTGCTGAGGGTGTTGAGGGCGCCCAGGCGGGCCAGGTTGCTGACGACCGCATCTGGCAGAACAATGGACCCAGCTGGAAGGGCGCCGGTCGCGGGTGGCAAACCGGCGGCCGCTGGAACAAGCGCAAGCTGGCCGGCACTGACGGTGAGTGTGGCCTGTCAGTGCACACCACAATGAATGCCATGACAGGATCTGCAGATAGTGATGCTGATAATGACGCGGCTGTCAATGTCAACATCACCACTGGCAGCTACACGTCGCGTCACAGGATCAAACACTTGGCCCGGTGGCAGTCCAAATCCGGTCCCTTCCTGCCAGCATGCATATGTTGCTGCCAGGGTGCTGCCGCAAGTGAATTTGGTGCCTTCCGGCTCTCTGAAATGTGGCTGCTGCTGCAACAAGTATTGACAATTTACCTTCTGCTGCTGCTGCTGCTGCTGCCACTTCTGCGGCTGCTGCTTGCCTTGTTTGCATACAGATGCTGGCGACAAGTGATGGCTGATTGTTCCCGCAATGGCATGGCCAACAGATAGCAGTGGGGGCAGCTAAGACTTGTTGCTGCACTGTGCAGCCAGGGGTGCAAGGTCAACAGACAGCAGTAGGGGCAGCTGAGATTTGCCAGGGGCGCAAGCCCTGTCAGCAGGTCACGCATTTCTGACTTGTGCGCCGTGTGTAGCGGTTTTCACAAGTACTTTAGGACAATTTATTTTTTGAGTTGGATGGAGCACTTCTTTTTCATCTCATTGGCTGCCACATGAAGTTGACAGTCAAGCATGCATGCTTCCTGGCCACGTACAGCTATTGTCGTCAGCTGGCTGACACAAAGCTGTGTGCTGGCCTGACTCAATGTACTAGCATTTGGCAGCAGCAGCTGCTCACTGCCTGCCTCCCTTGTAACATAGAAAGCAAGACAGAACCAGGACGTAGATATCTATGGCTGTCGTTGTTACCCTCTACACAGCTGTCCCCTGCCGCCCTCTCCTTCTTTGTTGTAGAACAGTACATGTACTGCTTTGACAAAACAGCCAATAACGCATGCTCAGAAGTTACACCAAGACAGTAGTACATTTCGACAAAACAGCCAGTGCACATGCTCAGAAGTTACACCAGGACAGTACATGGCTGTGATGCAGGGACAGCTCGGTCTGTTGTGTAAAAGCTGAAACACAGCGCATAGTCCCAATAACTGAGAAATATATTGACAGCTGACGTCCCTGCAAGCAGCTGCGTTGATGCACTCCCAACACCGCACTTTCTGCAAACCACTCCACAGCATGACCTCAGGCAACATAGGAACAGCAACACCATGCTGGCGATGATATAGGTCTGTCATCACAATTGGTACCAGTGTTTTGCAATAGATACAAACTGTCATTGGCGGAGGTATCTTCGTCGATCGCGTGGTACAGCGCTAGGACGTGGTTGTTTGTCACTTTGACCCATTGAAGTGACTTGCGAAATGACAAAAGAGACGCAACTCGTTCATTAATTATTTTTTCTTCCTGCACTTAGGCGTTCTGCGGTGCCCTGATCAGCACCTGTGAAAGCACAAGTTCAGTTCCCGCCTCTTCAGCACGAGGGCGGGCGACTTACGTATTAAGCAAACCGAACCACACATATTAAGTAAATAGCAGTTGTTTCAGGAAAATGAAGGTGGTGTTCCTCGCTCTGGTGGTGTCGTTGGTCTGTGCAGCAGCCCAGCCTGGGCTCAACCTTCCACCAGCTGGCGTGTCAGGATTTGCACGTGGCATTGTAGAAGATGTGCAGCGCGTGGGTAAGTTCGCTGGTCAATGCTTCCAGCGGGCAATCACAACAAAGAATCGGCTGAGCTGGCACACAGCTAGGATAAAATGCGCTATAATTTGCGATCAATTATTCAGAACATGCCTTACACGCTGTAGGTGCCATGATGAATGAAAGGGCCAGGGCAAAGTTCAGGGAGCCAGGAGCCAGTATTGCTGTGGTCGACAGGGAATATGTGCTCACCTTCCACAACGAAGTCCCACCAGAGGCTGTCACAGAGGTTGCAAGGTAAGCAGCAGCACAGGACCTTGCACTGCTTCTCAGCCTGGGTGGGTGGCTGGTGTGTGATGGCGGCCGCTGACATGTGCCACGACAATGCTGTTGAGCAGTCCGACTGCTGCGGCAGCATGCGGGTGATCAGCCAAACGTGCTGACGTCTGTCGATGCTACCTTCATGCAGGCAACTGGAGGCCAGTAGCCCCAATGTGCAGCTGAAGGTTGTGGGTAACTACCCATATGGCTGGCGTGGTGTTGTGTTCAAGGTGAGGCCTCTTGCACCTGCTGATCAGAAGTGCACTGGGCTGCTGCACCAGCAGATGCCAGGCATAGTGTGGCCTCAAGAAAAGACTGCTGCAAGCTCCGTGCGGTGCTTCCACACGACGTGCGCAAAGCCAGGCAGTGCACCATGACTGCCAGTGACGCAGCACGAGTAATGCCTTTTGTCTGCAGGCAATTGCATGGAGCTGGCAAGCATATGCCAAGTAGGTGCTGCTGGCACACAATAGCTTCCCTGTCACAGCTGCCAGAGGACCACACAACACCCTATATCTGTCCTTGAGCAAGACGCGCTCTCATCGCCTATGTTCCACACAACTGTCTGCCAGCATCCCACACTTCCACCAACCTTACCCACCATGCCATCCTGCCCTCCAGGTGCCTCGTCAAAACCCTCAAGCAACAGCCCTCCTGCTCGAGAGCCTGCTCATGAACCCCGACGTCAAGGTCGGAGAGGCAAACCAGATCGTCAAAATGTCTAGGACTCCTCGGAGGACTGTCCGCGGCCCCCTGGGCAATGCACACAACCTGGCAGACACACCAGCTGAGCCCCAGCCTGCCCCTCAGGAGCCTGCTCCTAAGGAGCCTGAAGCACCGAAGGAGCCTGAAGCACCTAAAGACCCGGAGACGGCACCTAAAGACCCAGAGCCCTCTCCCTCTCCGGCTCCCGCCCCAGCTCCCCTGCCAGTCTGCAAGCCCCTGCAGAACACCGACAGTGCTGCCATCACTAAGGTGGAGAACCCCAAGAACTGGGGCCTGGACAGGCTTGCCAGTAGGGAGGCTGCCTTTGTGAAGGAGTACCAGTATGCAGATGCTGGTGCACATGCCAACGTGTTTGTCGTGGATACAGGAGTGCAGGTGGGGACGGCGGCTTTCTTGCTTGCTAGTCAAAGGCATACTTGTCTCTTCAAGCATGTCGACATGCACCACAACTGATAAGTAGCTCTCGCAACGTGGGGCAAGCTGACTGGTTGCAGCATGACTGCAGTGTGACTGTTCCAGTACGACTTCTCCAGTATGACAGTCATGCCTTGATGAGCTGCACCAGTCTTGCTCCAGTCACTAGCACACCCTGCTCGCAAGCGTGCACTACTGCTTTGGTACGCAAGCAGGCCTAGGTTGAAAGGAAGCTGTGCTCTGCCCCATGCTGTTTGCATTCCAGATCGACCACCCTGAGATCAAGGGCCGTGCCAATGCTGTGGCTGGCGGAGGCTTTGATGCATTCGGCGGAGATGGCATGGATGGGCATGGCCACGGCACACACTGCGGTAAGGAGAGCAGACACAGCTTTGCCATTCCCAGTACTCCTGCGTAGCGGTATCTTCCAGGAGTAGAAGCTCCCTCCTCCCTCTCTTTTGCTAGCGCTGGCGCTGACAGCACATCCAAGAGTTCCCTCGTCAGCAAAGGCGCGATAGTATTTCTGACTTGAGTGGAAGAGTGACAACACTCCCTGCTGCCTGTCACTCTGCTCCGCGCATCGCAGCTGGCATTGTCGCCGGCCAGACCACAGGTGTCGCAAAGCAGACAACCATCTACTCAGTGCGTGTCCTGGACGAGATGGGCTCAGGCACCATTGCCACCCTTGTGGACGGCATCAACTTTGTGGCCAACAGCAACCTCACCAACCGCATTGCATCCATGAGCCTGGGAGGCGGCAAGGCAGACGCTCTGAACGATGCCGTAGAGGCGGCGGTGAAGGCGGGAGTGTTGGTTATTGTGGCCGCCGGCAATGAGGCAATGGATGCTTGTGAGATCAGCCCAGGTGAGACCTCTGCAGATCTGCTTCATATACTGCAGCTGCGAGTAGTACTGTCTCCCTGGCGCTCGTCGCACTGACTGCCGCACGTTGGCGGTTATACCCTGGCAAGGGACAGCACCAGCAAAGATTAGACGGAGGCTTTGCGGAATCCCAGCAGCTGCTCTGTTGGTGTGGTGGCAGGGGTGGCGGTTGTGAAGGATGCATTCACACTGGTCTTGTGTACGGCTTCTGTAGCAGCTGGCAACACATTGGCAGAAGCAGTGTGCTAACCCCACCCACGATCATCCCACACCCACATACACTCAATAGTGCTTGCTGACTCCTTCTCTCCTACCTGTTGTCCGCACACACGTGCATATCTCTTTTGTTCTTGCAGCTTCCGCCCCAAGCGCGATCACAGTCGGGGCAATTGCCTCTGACAACACTATGGCTTCCTTCTCCAACTTTGGCTCTTGCGTGGACATCTTTGCACCCGGTGTTGCAATCTACTCATCCACAATCCCCAACACATATGCCAGCTGGTCTGGCACATCCATGGCCACCCCACACGTGGCTGGTGCAGCAGCCCGACTGATGAGCAAGGGTGTGTGCACCACCAATGTCGAGTGTGCTGAGGCCATTAGGTGCCTGGGCACACCAGACCTGGTGAAGGGATTGGACACTGCCAGCCCCAACCTGATGCTGTTTGTGCCTGCTGGGGTTTGATTTTGAGGCCTGTTGTGCCTCATGTACATGTACTAGTCTGCTAAGCTGTACAGCAGCGCACAAAGCATGTCTACATACATGCACCTGGTGTACCTGTCCATATTATGTTTCAGTGCCTTTCGTGTTGTACATTGTGTATTTCCAGGGCAGACCATACTGTAGCATTGCCCACACAGGGGCTCTTGCATTTGCTGCATTCTGCTTTCATGGCGCTCATTGCTTTACATGCTGCGCAACCACACCAAGGCATGCTGTGCTGACAGACAGTAGTCAACGGCACTTGAGAGCATCAAACTTGAGGGGTTCTTGCATGCTGTTTTCACCTGGCATGGATTGTGTGCACATGCACCCACGCTGCTGCACCAATTGGAGGCCGGCCCCTTCTGATTGTACATATGGATTTGTGCATGAGGGAATTTTGTCAAGCGCAATTATGCGCATGCCTGCATTGAACGTGTGTAACCTGCATTTGATTCAACCTCCTTGATTGGGCCAACTGGACGTCCAATGCTGTTGAACAGCAAAGAGACAAGTGTTTGGGCGGGAGATTGTGTGCAGCCATGCATCAGTGCCAGGGAGATGCCTGTGTATGTAAACTACTCTTGACTGATGCAAGCTTGACATGGTGGTTGTTGCCCCAGCGCTCTTAGAGTCCTGCCAGTGGCCACAAGACAGCCTAGCAGCTGTCATGTGGCATCTTTTGGTCAAATGGGCTTGATGGCCTAGCTCCTTGGCAATAATTAGAAGATAGGCAAGCAGTTGTCGCCTTTCACAACAGCCGCACTATGCACATGCCCGCTGCCCTGTGCTGCTGCCGAACATCTACATTTCACCCCTGCTTGAGTTCGTTTGTGTGGCCAGAACAAGGTGTTGGATTGGGCTGTCCTTAGGGCCACACCCAAGGGCCACACAATGGGCGTAGTGATGAGTCACTTTTCCCAGTACTGGTGTGAGCTGCAGGCAGCTTCAAACATACGGACCGTCCTTCTAGATCCGCCAAGCCAGCCCAGGCCAGCCACGGCTCTTCAGCAGACACGTTTGCTTTCAGTACGCGAGTTTACCCTCAAGTAACTGCACCTCCCTGCTGCCAGTGGGCCAGCGTGTCCAGCAGTGTTTCGTTTCCAGCGCATTCGGCACGTCGCAGCGCCACAGCACACACTTGCACTGTACCGCCAGAATGCGCCCTACCATGCGGGCCTGCGCGCTACTGGTGGGTCAGACAGTGAGAGGCCGGCAGCACGATCAGTCGGTGCTGAAGAAAGGTGTCCGGCAGCAAGGTCACATATGCTCTCGAGCATAGATCAACACGCATGCTGCATACCATACTGTTGCAGGTGTTGTGCGTTGTCTGCTGCTCTGTGGGAACTGCATCCGCTGCAACTGAGCCATCTGTGGCTGTCAGGCCAGATGAAGGTAAAAGTAGGCTTGAATTTGGTGCCTTGGTTCGAGATACACCTTCCCATGCATGCACGAGCTGCCTGTGTGCGTAAAACGTGGCAGGCACACCCCTTGGGTGGGCCAGTCTTGCAGAACCTTCCAGCAGTACTGCCCGCAGCAGGGTGCAGATACTGACCGTGCCAGACAGTCAACACAACGAAACTCAGCCATCATACTCAACAGCACCACTCTTGGTTGACAGGCTGTGTCGGCTGCTTGCTGTGTGCAGGTCTGGGACGCCGCAAGGTGTTAGGTGGGTGCCCATGTCGCTGCTGCCGCACCAAGCATATGTGTGAGCCTGTGGCTGAATCACACACCATGCCGTGTCAGGAACTGACTAGTAAGCTTGCAGCTGTGAGCACCCCTCCTCAGGAATCCTGACTGGCACGCTCTTCCTTGCTGCCGCTGCCCTTGCCTTGACAGCACGAGACCTTCTTCAAGCTCCCCCGCAGGCCTCCCACCCCTGCATGCATTCCCAGACAGCCAGCAGCACCTCCACCTCCCAGCCAAAACAGCCAATGCCTGCTGTCAAAGGCGCAGCAGCAGCAGCCACACCCCTCAGGCAGCTTCTGCAGGCCGCTCGGCCTAGGCCGGCACCTGCCATCAACCCAAAGCAGAGGCAGGGCTTCACAACTGCTAGGCGCCCAGGAGTGAACGCCGCGCAGGTGGCCCCTGCAGCTCCCGCTGCAGCAAGGCCTCGTCCACGGCCCACGGTGAGTGTTGCAAGCGGTGCAGGCCTGTGGTTTAGTCATGCGCAGCAGAACCTGCTGAAATATGTACAGTGATGATGTGACCGTGCGACGCAGGCGCAGCAGCATTTGTGGGTAGTGTCCAGGTGCCTCCAGCTGTACCTGAGAGGGCGGCAATCAGCAGCTGACATGCAGCCGAGACAACATGCAGGCATGAGTTCAAAGACACTTAGAGGCTCGCTTCTCGCCATGCAGGTGCATGCATCTGGCTTCTGCTATGCACTTGTGCATTGACGAGCTGTGTATGGTGCGCCTGCTGCTCCTGATGGTTGCTGTGCAGGCTGGTTGAATCCCCGCACATCCACTACATATACATCCACAGCTCAGGGCAGCGCAGCCACCATGCAGGACAGCGTGCCAACACATGACAATGTCAGCACGTGGGCTGCTGCTTTCATATTTGTGCAATGAATCATTAGTGCTGAGCTATGTGTTTGGTATGTTGCATGGGGCAACAGCAGCTGCTGCCATAACAGCCGTCGGATGGATCGGGTGGTGGGCGGAGTTGGCTGCATTTCTTTTGTTGCGTCCAGTTCAGGGCCTCTTCTTTTTGGTTTGTGATGCGGGGTTCTGGGATTTGTTGGAACGATTGTTGTCTGCTCAGACTGCTCTGGATCAGTCCTGCTTGACAGGTTGTCTGTTTGGGCTGTTGTCAACCACTTAGTGCTAGCACACAGTGCCTGCATGATTGCAGGGGTGTTACTAGGCCCACACAGCCCACTTCCACCTATCACAGTGCAGGCCCACCCCCATGCAAGCCTAAGAAAGCAACGAACTGGGGAGTGCGTCCTGAGTGAAGCACGGTCGTGTGGAAGGATGGATGCACTGAAGGCCTGTGTGGTCCTGCCAGCAGCGCCACACTGTATGCAAACCGGTTTGTGACAAGAGTTGTGCCGGCGGCTACTGCGAGCTAGCCACACTTCATCCAAGCAAACAGCTGCCAGGGGTGTAGACTGTGAGCGCTAAGTGTTTTTTTTTGCTTTTGGTTGGGGGTTTCAGCCGCTATCTTGTGTTGTTTCGTGTGTCGGGGTATCTTCGTGTCAGTGATGTTGTTGGGGTGTATGCGTGTCAGTGATGTTTATTGGTGTACTTGGCGAGATGCGGCGTTCAGAGGAGTATGGGAGCCTGCGGCCCAGCCCAGTCTGCTTGCCAGCCTCATGTTTTCTTTTGGTTGGGAGAGAGTTTGCAGGTCTTTGGTAGGAGAGCAGAAGTAGGACGGGGCAGCGGCATTGCCTAGCCAGCTGTACTGCGCTGGGGGGGTTGAGGGAGGCTGCTTGTGCATGGGTGGTTGGCAGGAGTGGATGAAAGTTTCATGGGGTTGGCGGCAAGGTCCCTTTCAGGCATGTGAGGGGCGGCAGTTGGCATGTGGATGCACAGAGTGCATGCGGAGGCGTTGGGCATGTAGCTCAGGGGCGAGGGCGTGCATGTGCACGTGCATGTGCAGCTTGTTCAGAGCCACTACAACAAACAGGGGCTCTGCAGATGCATCTTGATGCTGTCGTTTGGGCCAGCAGCCCAATGTTTGCACTGCCAGCACTTCGGAATGTTGGTGGACTTGGTAGTCAAGCGCATCCTGAGTGTGCTGTTGTTGTCTTGTCGTGCGTGCTGATGCCCAGCGGCGCAAGCATCATGATCATCTGGTGCATCTTGAGGGACGGGGCAGCTGGCCCAGCCCCCAGGGACTGCTTGCTAACATCCTGAATTTGCCTGCCAACATCCAAGGCGCTGAGAGTGGCTGCGGCGTGTGTTTTTTGCTCATGGTGTGAGTGCTGGGCGGGTGGGTCGAGCAGTTGTGTAGCTCCCTTCCGCCTACACACCCTGTGTGTGGGTAGGTGCGGTCTGCATGGCATCTAGGAACATGGATGCCACTGGCGCTGTTGTGGGTGTGTTAGTGCGGCAGCTGTAGTCATGTTGCACTATATGCAGCTGTGGGCGTGCATGTGTCACTGTCAGAGCAGAGCATAAGGGTTGAGGACGTAGTAGGAGAGGAGTGGGCAGCAAAGCAACACAAGGTGCTGAGACGGCAAGGGGTAGCCAGGTCCATTTGAAATGCCGGTCTGCATCATATGTGGGCTGCAGATTGCAGATGATTTGGACATGTGTGTGTTGAGCAAGCAGCCATGGTCTGCTGTGTGGGGCTGGTTGTGCTTAGCAGTGAGTAAGTTTGGTGAGTGTAACATGGTGGGGCACCCTGCTTTGGCCGAGAACACATGCGGCAGCGCAATTGTTAGGCATGTAGGGGATGTACTGGCAGTGTCAGGAAACATGGAGGTGGACAATGCCCAGGCTGATTGACCGCAAGCAACTAAATGGTCCGTCAATGTGCACGACAGATTCAACTGACACCAAATCAACCACACATACGAAGCTGCCAACCAGCAACGCCCTGACAGGACGAGCAGCATACAGGGGCAGCATCTGCTACCAGACACACTGTACATGGCATGAACATTGCACTTCAGCGTACATGCTTGGCAAGCCTACAGCAAGCTTTGCAACACGGTGTCACTTGTGATGAGTCGAAGTGAACCCCTTGAGCCAGGCCTCATGTCGATGTGTCAACGCTTTGACTTCCCGCGCGAGCGCTCAAAAAGGGCCAAGCCAATGATCTAGGCGCCACAATGGCTTGTGTGCCGCACATGCTGAAGCAAAAGGGCATCTTGCACCCTGACTCATCCCCTCTAAGGCCTCACGCCAATGCATTCATTGGCCCCTGGCAGAGCGACACTGACGCCTCCACCAGCCTAAACTCTCGAAACCAACACTGTGTGCTGCATGTGCCTGCCAGATGCAGTGACAGGCAGCACCCTGACACGCTCATTGCTGACACCGGCAGCCAAGCTGCTTGAGTCAACAGCCTCATATACAATTCAACCACACAAAACTCCTGTCCAACAGAGATGGAGACCAACACTGAAACTTAAGTCCAGGAACTAGACTGGACCACAGCAAAGTGCCTGCTGTACAGCAAGCCCACAGACTGCCCAAAGGCATGTCCATCACCCTGCGAAACCTTTCCTAGGCATCACCAGGCTACCTGAAACAAGGGACTGCAGACGCAGCAGTTGCTGTCATAGTACCATGCCTCAATCGGCAGTGTCCCACCCAGGTAATCAGCACGGGTAGCAGTGCATGCCATGCAACAGGCTGTTGGTGTGCGTCTGACAGCAGCATGTAGGGCATGCGCCTGCAACAGCGACATCCACCACCGACTTGCAGCATAGCACTGCAGCAGGCATGTGGCAGCAACCACACTAGCTCTCTTCAGCAACCACTCACGCCGCTGCCGATGCAGTAGCTGCGCCCGGCAACCCACTGCCTTTGCCGCTGCTGCTGCCGCTGCCCTCTGTGTCACTCCCGTCTGCGTCAGTGCCTCCTGAATCGTACACGTCATCAACAGACGCCTGCCGCGCCCACAGCTGGGCATACCTGCAGGTCAGACACACACAGCAAAGCCTGCTTGGGCCCCAGAGACACGCATTTATGTTGGGATGAACGCATTGCTCACATGCTGTGCGGGACTGTGCCGGTACATGTCCAGCTGCTGGCTGCCTGGCTTCTTCATCTAAGCACTGCATGCACAATGCATCCACAACAAGCTGCTTGGGGCGCTGAGCTTGATCTTGGACATGTCTGCGTAACTCCACTATCAAGCAGCTTGTGAATACAAGGTGCTGTGCACTTCTTTCTGCTGGCTGCATCCACTTCCATCACAGAGATGTCAGTAGCCAGCCATCACAAGCGAGCCGCCGACCTCGCTACTACATCCACAAAACGTACAGCACAGCTAGGTGCAGGCATGACTGCTCAAGTAACGCAGGTGCAAGCGTGGAGCCGCGAGACGGGTTGGGACTCATCCGCTTCCCTCCATCACATGAACAATGCATCAGTCCTGCCCTTCACAAGACGGTCTTGACTTGATGTCTCACCTGCCCCCGGTCTCAAGCAGCTCTGAATGTGACCCCGCCTCTGCCACCCGTCCGTCTTCCAGCACTACTATCTGGTCACACTGGGCTGCTGTAGACAGCCTGTGGGCCACAAAGATGCTGGTGCGCCCCGCTGCCAGCTTTGACAGTGCCTCCAGGACCTCCTTCTCTGTCTTGCTGTCTAGGGCACTGGTGGCCTCATCAAAAAGGAGGATGCTGGGGGCCTTGAGGAAGGCCCTGCAGCAGCACAGGCAGGATGGAGCAGTTACATACAACCAAGATGGGGCTAGCATAGCATAAAGCCATACGTGATGCTGTGTATTTATCATGGTCCATGACAAGAGATGCAGCTGGTCAAAGCAAGTGCCCAGGCATGCAGGAGCGGTGCTAGCGCTTGGTCGTTGGACTGGTGCCATTACCTCGCAATTGCCACGCGCTGCTTCTCCCTCCACTCAGCTTCAGGCCCCGCTCACCCACCACCGTGTTGTAGCCATCAGGCATGGCCATAATGGCATCATGGATCTACCGCACACAGCATGGCACAGCACAACGCAGACCACGACATGTGAGCACAGACCAGGGGCGTGGCACGGGCAATCATGTTTGTCCATCTTGACTGTTTCACTTCAGCACAAGACCGCTCAAGGCACCCACTGCTTGTTTTCATCAGGCAGCTGCCACCCTAGCAGTCACGGCACCCAATCAGGGCCACGGCAACCCTGGTAAAAAAAGACGGTACACCAAAGTCGCATCCTTGCTGACTGTTTGCGATGTTTGACTGCGCATTGTAACTCAAACATGCAAGGTGTCTTGCCACACACACAGTGTAGCACAAAGGGCTGACCTGTGCCGCCCGTGCTGCTGCCTCCACAGCATCCTTTGTCGCGTTCAGGTTGCCGTATGCGATGTTGTAGTATATGCTGTCGTTGAACAGCACCATGTCCTGCGGGACTGAGGCCATGGCATGGCGCAGGCTGCTCATCTGCAGCTGCCGCACGTCGTGCCCACCCACCAGCACAGATCCCGCCTCGGTGTCATAGAACCTGTGTGAGCAGGGCAGCACAACATGGCGGCTGCAGTTGGAACACACACTGTTGTGCACTGACTGGGGCGCAAAACATGCACAGACCCCGCCTTGGTGTCATAGAACCTGTGCTGGGGTGTCATAGAACCTGGCAGGGACAGCACAGCATCATGTTGTGCTGGTGGGGCTGGAGAGCTTTGTGAACTAGATGCTATTGACGTCAACAAACAGCTGTCTTGAGTGTTGTAAAGGACTGGTATGTACATGTAAAGGCCATGACGGCGGCTGCAGTCGGCACATGGACGGCTGTGCACTAATTGGGGCGCAAAAACATGCACAGACCGACCGCCCTGTTCAGCTGTTGAAGATGCATTCTAGCTGCATCACTCGAGGCTCACAGCGAGCCTGCTTGCAGGACGGGAGCGCCACTCGTGACCCCCTGGTCGACAGGGGGCAGACGTAGCATGAAGTCGCTGCCAGCGAGTCTCCTGGCGGGCAGGCGGTGCAGATTAAAACCCAACAGCTGTACCCACAAAGCCTCAAAGAATGGAGTTTGGCCTCACCTGAACAGGAGGCGCAGGACTGTGCTCTTGCCGCTGCCACTGGCACCCACGACTGCACAGCTGGTGCCAGCAGGGACCTTGAAAGAAACACCCTTCAGTATACTCGCTTCCTGCCGGTACCTGGGTGACAATACAAGACCCAAGGGCATCAGGAGTGACATGCGCCAACAGCAGAAGAGTGACATCACCAAGATGGACTCAGCATGTGCTTCAGTGCCGTGCCGGCAAGCAATTTGAGCTGAACATCACTGACACACCCACTTTGGGAAGCATGCTGCAAGCGACACTGCTGGTAGCTGCACTGCACTGCTGCGTCTGAGCTCAGCTCCTTGGAAGGCTTCCTACTAATACACAGTGTGGTACAAAAAGCAAGGTTGAGCACACTGTATCCACCACCATTCAGGCTGGCACACATACACACCTGCCCATCCTCCACGCAGCTATGGCCCCATACAACCATCCAGGCACTACAGCCAGCACCCGTCCAAGGTTTCAGGTGTATACCTCAACCCTGCCCCCAAAACCCCACCTACCTGAAGCAGGCATCCCTGAACTCAACGTCCAGGGGTCCTGCTGGCAGTGCCACTGCATCAGGTACATCCTGCAACCTGGGCTGCTCCTTGAGCAGCGCAAACATGGCCCCCATGTCGATCAGGGACTGCTTCGTCTCCCGGTAGACTGTACCCAGGAAGTTGAGGGGCATGGACAGCTGCAGGCAGCAATGGAGGTTGAGACAGATGCAGATGTTGGCGCTTCACTTGGGTGTGCCTCAGGACGTTGGTGCAGGGGGCAGGTGCTGACTAGGGGGAAGCAGACACCGTGAAGTGATGGTCTGAGCTTGTGAGTGTGAAGCGAGCTTGATGCACTGTCAGCATTGCCAGCTGTTCCCCAATATGCATTCACTGCAGCTTGGCGTTTTCACTTGACTGGCCATTGATTGACTGTATCCTGGATGTGACTAGAACCGGCAGTTGCCACACAGACACCGCATGAACTGCCACTGGATGCTGGACGGTCCCTGAGCGAAGACCCCCTTCCCTTGCCCTTACCTGGAACAGCAGTGCATTGACCATGACGAGGTCGCCCACTGTGTTTGTGCCAGCAGCAATGCCTGAGCAGGTGAGGGCCATGGCTGCCGCCAGGCTGGTGGAGAAGATGAAGTTCTGACCGAAGTTCAGCATGGACAGGGACTGCTGCGTCTTGATGGCCGCCTCCTGCAGGACTCAACAGAAAAGATGCAGATGGAATGACCACAGCAGCAGTGTGGGGGATGCGTTGGTCACTGTCAACGAGCATCAACATGCTTTGCATCATGCTTTGGATATGCTGCGCACTCTCATCACCATTCAAAGTCAAGTCAGACCAAGCCCAGAGTGTGCAGATCAGATGCAAGCGGCGGCTGCCTGCTGCAGAGAGAGTGGCCGTGCCTGCACACATGGTGAAATGGTTAGACGACCATCTCAATCTCTGCTGCCGCTAGTTGTTCATCCTGCATCATTATGGATTGACGCCTGCGCATGCAATGCCTGCTACAGGCGAACCATACCCCTTGAATAGTACACCCCGCAAACACAATCCTGACAGCATGCTAGCGCTGTGCGCATGCCACTCCCGCACTGCATCCCGGATCCAACCACTGCAAACACCGCGCCACTGTCCTTCACACATCTCAAAACCACTGTACAGTGCTAGTGCTACTGCACACCCGACAGCACAATAACATTTTTTATGACTCTCACCTGGTACTTGTGCATGCACTCGTCGTAGCGCTTCACCTCGTGTTCCTCGTTACCGCAGTACTTCACGGTCTCATAGTTGATCAGGGAGTCGATGGCGCGGTTGTTGGCCTGAGCCTCAGACCGGTTCATGTCCTTGCGGAACTGCGTGCGCCACTGCACGCCACAGCACAGCACAGCACGGTGTCCACACAATGCAGTATTGCTTTGCACCTGCCAGCCTCACAAGGACGATATGTAGGGCGTGGCCATCTCCTGTGCAACAAGCTGTCTCACTGCTAATGTGCTTGTGGACAACCACACCTCTCAGTTGACTGGGCGGCCCCATGGGCACCCATGACCCACCACCCCTCACTGACAACCTCAACCAGAGAGTGGCCACAATTGCAAGGCTGTCTGTCGCAACAAACCCATGCAGAGCTTTTCACATTCCTGACCGTTCACAAAGGAGTTGCATGCGTATGCCAAAGAATGGTGGCATACCTGTGTGATGGAGAAGGTGAAGGCCATGTAGGCGGCCAGTGTGCCACAGGTGAGGGCAGCCAGGCTGGCTCCACACTGGACTGTCAAGATGGCAGACACCATGGCCACCTGCACACAGCACATGCAGGGCATGCAGCCCATGCACACGGCAGCCACAGTTGGAGCCTGCGAAAAGCTAGTGCTCAAAGGCGCCGACACCATGTGTGCATGCTGTCTAGGGCCATGCCATGTTGCAACAACCGGCGGGGTGGGGAGATACATCCAGGTGCAAAACAGCCCTTATGTGCGCATTCTGCAAGTACCATTCCAGAATGACGAGATCTTGTCTGTGCCTGCTTGGCATGCACTGCTCTCCAGAAACACATCAGGCTAAGGAGCAGTGGCAGCCGCTGACCTCGAAGAAGGTTGGCACCACGTTGAACACCATGCTGGACAGTGTCCAGTTGATGCCACGCGTCCCGCGGTCTATCACACGATTCAGCGCGCCTGCAAGCACATACACACATGCATCATAGAAATCAAGGTGGCTGCGAAGTTCCCAGCCAGGAGCATGATACTGCCCAGCTGGGCCAATGCCTTGGCTGTGTAGGCTGACTTGCTCTGTTTGTTGATGCCAGCAGTGCATACAGTATGCAGCATACTGAACCCACGGATGGCACTGTATATGCGGCGACGCAGACAGGCAAGCCAATGCATGATCATGTTGGCCGCCCGCTGCCGCCCTTGCACTGCTGATGGCTGAATGTGATGCAAGTGGAACACTGTGGTGTGGGGATGGGCGGGGTGGGCACCTGCCAGCACTCGGGGCACACCACCCCCCACCCCGCCCACACCCGACCCCACCCCGCCCACACCCGACCCAACCCCTTCCCGCACCTGTCTGCCTGTTGAGGTGGAACTGCAGGTCCAAGTTATGCAGGTGGCGGAACACCTGGCAGCAGCAGCCGCAGAAGCAACAGCGGTCAGCGCATAGTGATAGGTGTGCCAGTCACTGGCATGGACGATGCTGTCGGCAGCACACCGCCTCGAGGACAGCATTTGACTGAAGGGACGCGTGCGCTGCTCAGAAATGTCCTGATTGACCCTTGCTTGCTGTGCAGGTCTGTCGGTAAGCCCTGCTGGCTTGCGCACACAGCGATATGCGAGTCTCAAGCCTGACAGGCTATGCGCTGGCTGCCGCAGTGCCCCTGCCTGTTGATGGGAGCCTGGAGGTGTGGCTCACCTCCTTGGCCATGTTGCGTATGACACTTTGTGACACCCGCGCAAACACCACATTGCGCATCTCGCCACAAAAGGCAGCACCAGCCCTGCAGCAGCAGCAGTACAAGAGACATCTGGATGAAGCTGCCATACCACCTTTGGGGTATGCCTGCCGGACCCAAGAGCATGGCAGTGACGGTTGCATTTTCTTTTAGCTGGACAACCTACCCTTCATGTTTGGCTGACACAGAGATGGCAGCTGTAACTGGGCCTGAGCCTACCCTGCTCTGGTCGTCACGAACAATAGCTGGCAGCAGTTTTGAGAAACCACAACCCCACCCCAAACAACTGCCGGTGCCACAGCACGACTCGGACTGCAGCCACACGCACTGTGGACACCCTGGTAGCGCACACATGCCCCGCGCACCCCCATGCCCCGCGCACCTGCTGATCCCATAGCCCAACAGCAGCGCCACAGGGGTCAAGTGGAACAGGCCAAGGTAAGGCGCAGTGGTGAGGCCGGTGGGGTCTATGCTGAGCGCATCCACTGCATGCTTGAAGAAGAACGGGACCTGCGGCACCACACAGCCAAAACGCAGCCAGCTGGGTGCACAGCTGCAATTTTGCAATTGACTGCCACTTCAAATTCCCTGGAACTCATAGCCGGCAGGACCTGCTGGCTGGTGCGAGTCATGCACAACTGCAGGGCCACTGACACTCAAGGCTTGCTGCAGGCCTAAAGCGAACAAAACAAATTGTGGCGCATCTAGCATAGTCGTATGCCAGTGGATCCACTGTGAGAGTGCTGCAGGATCATGTGTGTCGTGCGCAGCTGGCCTGTTTCAGCACCTGTATCGTCAGCAGCTTGGAAGACACCAGCAGGGCCATTGCCACAGCAATGCGCCGCTTGAACTCCGCATTGTCTGCAGCAGCAGGGCACACAAGATGTGCTGCGGTCACTACAGACCAGATTGACATCGCGAATTGCCACTCCTACTGCTGTGTGCTGAGCCTTGGCATGCCGAACCTGAGATGTACGCTCAGCAGGAACCTGGGTCCTTGCCAACCCTGCTGCCCCACCAGCAGGCGCGTAAACAAGGGCAGGCGGTTCTTCAACCAGCGCTTCCCTGTGCCTGGCGGCTGGCACAGCCAACATGACCCACTGCCTAATAATATGCCTTAGCCGCTGTGCTGGCCTTGGCCTGTGCCTTGTGCCAGACATCCCATGCCCTGAAGGGCCAGCTGCCAAGCTTACCTTTGGGCCAAAGGTGGTGGGCCAGGGTCCCCAGGATCTCACGGTCTGTCATCTTTTCAGCAGCAAGCTCGTAGCTGCTCATGCCATGCGCCGAAGCTGCGCTGCCATGGTGCCCTGCCGCATGTGCGTTGTGGCCCTTCTGCTGCGCATGACTGCTGCGCGCGTGCTCCTGCTGCTGTTGTGCAGGCACATCACCTGCATGCGCTGCTGCCTTGACAGTACTGCCGGTCCCGCTCGTGCTGCTGCTGCTGTCACCAGTGAACCCGCTCGAGTGGAAGAAGGAGGAGGTTCTGCATGTGAGGCTGCTTCTGCTGCCGTAGCTGCCTGCTGATGCAGCGTGTTCAGCTCTGCTGGTGATCCAAGTGCCCTGCGTTGGCGGGCCCAGCAACCTCAACACACCACTGCTGGGCGAGTGCTGAAGCAGGCTGCCACCATGGAGTGCTGCTGCTGCCGATGCTGGATCAGAGCTGCTGCTGCTGGTGCTGTGGAAGTGTGACACAGCCTGACACACCCCCGCCACGGCATCCTTATGTACTGCTGCTGTCCGGGCTGCATGCGCTGTGCAGCATGTGCTTAGTTTGGTATATGATCTACGTCTTGCATGGCACACAACATTCTGCAGCTGCCTGGACAGCATGCAAGACAGCAGCAGCAGGCTGTACCTATGACTGTTGCTCTAGCTGCTTCGCCACAACGATACGTGGATAGTCTGATTACTACCAAACAAGACTGCAAAGCTGTGCTAAATTGGCAAGATGGTTCCCTCAAAAGCAACTGTGACATGATCAGATCAGACAAACGTTTAGAAGGACCATACCGTGTATCAAGGTATGGTGAGCAAAAGACCAATCAAGAATTGTCATTCCTGAACAGTTCACAGGCGCGCAGAGACAGCATGACGTCTGTTCAGCGTGTGTTACCTCATGGGGAGAAGCAAACGTTTGCACAAAACAGATACTCAGGAAGCATGATTGCATTGGTATCAAGCCTAAAGGCCACGTCCGAGCAAGCTCCATCGCCAGTCAAGAGCACATCTATAGGCCTATAGGCAATTGCATCAGCTTGATCACGGCGTGTGCAGCCCCACAGCAAGTTTAACAGATTGAAAGTGCAGTAGTGCAAGCCTCGGATAGTCTGCAGAATCCACAACACCCTCCTTTGTTTGTCGGCTGTAGCAGACGTACGGTACTGCTGCAGCAAAACAAAACCTGCCTGCTCGCCACACGGGGACAGTGTTTGTCCAGAAGCACAACAGGTTTTCGATCGTTTCAGCTGTTTGTTTATCAGCCGTCTGTCACGTGGCATCTGCAGCTGTTGCTAGCTGCTGCTAGCCCAACACCAAAGCATCTTCCTAAGCCACTGGGACACTTGCAGAAGTAAAATCGAACACCATGGATCCTGGATCTCCCGTTAGTCCGCATCTACGGAGACGTAGAGAGTTGGAGGCTGGTCAGCATGGCAGTAGAGGAGGAGGCAGGTCTGGGGCAGGAGACCATCTCAGCAGGGCAGCCCTAGACAGCAGCAACAGTGGAGCTCGCAGCATTACAGGAGGACGCAGTGGCACTGGAGCAATCACACGCCAACGCAGCGGCATCGAGCAAGCCAAGGACAAGTCAGCGCCCCACTCCATGCATGGTGGCCCTCAAATGTTCCTTGATCCAGCACAACCAGATGGCACTGGGTCACCCAAGATCGGAGCCTACCATGGACCCATCAGCAGCATCACCAAGCACTACTTCATGGTGAGCCACGTGTGTGATTGGCACTGCTGTTTGGCCGATACACCTGTTCTCTGCACCAGTCCAAGCAGCAGTAGCACCTCCAGCCGAAGCAGCTCTCAGCAGCAGTCAGTGTGTCACATACGAATTATGCCACCACTGATGCAAGACTGCCTTATGACGCACGTTCTGTCATGTTCTCATGCCAACTGTGCAGGCAAACTACAACATGGACTCAGACGCTGCCTCTGAAGCTGCATCGTCTGCTGCCAAGTCCCTGGATGAAAAGTCATCGGTGGCCTCAGACACCCCCCTCATACCTGAACGCACCTGGATCAACACACACGCATGGATCCAGGGCCTCACCATGATTCTGCTGGTAAGTAGACCGGCCAGGGTTTGCGAACTTGCCTGTAACATTCACGCCCACGTTTTTGGGGACCTGGGTGCTGTGTGGCTGTTTGACATGCATCCAGGGCCTCATGAGTATCATAGTGATCACTATGATACTGCTGGTGTGAACAGTAGCCTTGTCAAGCACTGCCTGGAACCTTCACACGTGATTTTGGGCGACTTGGGTGCAGCCTGCATGCTCGCAATCTGTATGGGCACCAGGGCATGGCTGTAGCTCTCAGCAGGTTCTAAACCCTTGGGCTGAAGTGCTGATAGCAGGGCTGAACAGCAGGGCTTGCCCAGCCTGCCCAACTTACTGTAGTTTCATGGTTGTCATGCAGTGGCAACCAGTTTGCCGGCACGTGCTAGTAGCCAGGGTGTACCGCCGCCGCCTTACCGTAGTGCGGCACTACACCCATGCCAGTTTTGCCCAGCCTGAGCCCATGTTGTAACGTGACACACCACTACTCCCTCTGGCTCTGTGTGCAGGTTGGTGTGCTTGGCCTGTCCCTGTACAACGTGACCAACAACATCCTGATGATGAAGGCCTGGTATGCCCTGTTTGTGTACGGCCTGGTGCCCCTGGGTGCCATCTTCTTCTCCTTTGCTGCCGGCTGTGCCATCAAGGGCATATTCAGCCTCATCATGGGAGGTACGCAGCAGCAGTACATGATGTAGTGCATCAGCACCCCTGCACTTCAGTTCATGTAGTGCGTAGACTCTGAACATGTGGCCAACTTCACAGGCAGGGAACGTTGATCACTTCACGTGACTGCTGTTGCTGGCGGTGCGCAGTAGCGGTGACACAAACTAGGAGCTTCCGCTTGTGCGGAACAAACTGTCAGCAGCAGAGTGTCATAAAGGGTCAAACTTGCAGGGCCTCTAACTGCATCGATGATATCCTGATATCAGGCGCAAAGGAATGTGTGCCAACTTGACACGTGATCATGAGGTGCCACGTGGCTCAACAGCATGGCACTCATCCCTGTGCTGCAGGTACCAGCCCCATGGACCGCAACTCCCAGAACTACTCCGCCATCAAGACCCCTGTGCCACCAGGCTGCAAGCTGCCACAGATCGTGGTGCAGATGCCTGTGTACAAGGAGTCGTTGGAAGAGGTGAGCCTGTACATCTGCCCATTGGCTGTTTCGGGGGAGTCCTCAGTGCTGCACCGGCGGGAACAGAAGAGGACGTCACTGACGGCTATTTTGTGTTGTGTGAGGTCTACTTTCGCATGTGCAAATGCGCCTGGCCAGCCTCAGGCTAATGTGGTCATCAACGTACGCCCAACTGCACCGGGTATCCATAAGCAGCAGGCATGATCAGACGCCAGCTGTTCCGTGTGACCACACCCTGTGTACAGCCTCAGCAGAAACCGTACTGGCAGGCGCTCTCAAGCGTACGCTGAGCTGTAGTTTTGGCTGGCCACTGGCAGGGTTGCTGTTGCTGTTGCGCCTGACCTAGCCTAGCTGCTGTCCTGTGTTGTCGTGATCCCGCCCCCAGGTTGTGATGCTGTCCTACTACAATGTAAAGAAGGCGATGGACTACTACATCAGTAAGGGCGGCAGCGCCAAGTTCGTCATCTGTGATGACGGCTTCCAGGTAAGGGCTGTGTCTGTTCATCAGTTGGGAGGCTCTCCAGTGTCTGTGTGTCACAGCGGCTGCGATCGGCTGGGCTGCGCAACCTACTACGCGCATTGTGAGTGCATGCGCCCATAAGAGCAGTGTCATGGCGTCACTGATACACACTGGCGGTGCCGGCAGCACGGCTGCCTGTAGATTTGGTCTACAGGCAACAAACAGCGACAGCTTGTCAGTTCACAACAGAGGGGATTTGTATGTGTTTATTGACTTTGGCTGCACACTGCACGGAACGCCTGCTGCAGGTCATCAGTCAAGAGGAGCAGTGGGCACGCACCGCCTTCTACGAGAAGCACGGCATTGCCTTTGTGGCGCGCCCACCCCTGGGTCGCCGCGGTGTGTTCAAAAAGGCCTCAAACCTCAACTACCAGCTGGCCATTAGTGACCGGGTGGCAACCCTCATGACTGATGGACTGACCCCACAGCAAGCCCTGCTCAAGGTACGAATGCGTGTGTCCTCCTGAACCCTAGTTGGAAGCAGTGCCAAGCTTTCCAGGAAGTCCATGATGATAAGCATGCATGTGAGTACTGTCTGCTGCTGATGAGTAGAACGTCCCTCTGCTTTTGGCTATCACTGATGCCGGAGCTTGGGCCAAGCTTTTGCTGATGCCTGCACCAACAAGCCACCGTGTCATCACATGGTGTACGTTGCTATTGTGCTGCAGGTGTGGGAGGAGCGTGACTGTGAGTTTGTTGCTGCTGGTGACCTCACCATGGACGATGACTGCCTCATACTGCTCATTGATGCTGACACAAAGGTGGGACACAATGCACCATGCACTGCAGGCAGTGCACTAGTTGGTGACACTGCAGTAGTCCTCTTTGTTGCCTTGCTGTTTGTGATTGGCCTGTGCACATGCACGTGATTCGCGCAGTGAAGTCTCCTGAACCCTTGGTGCATGCTGCGTACAGCAGCGTACAAGTTCTGCTGCCTTTCCCAGCAACACTGACTTCAAGCCTCGCAACAAGTGCTGCGTGAAGTACATCTACATACTGTGCAGCGACGTCACCCAACTAATGCATACGCTACTAGCGCATATGTAGTACGCTTCACACCGTCACCAACAGTTCTGCTGCAGAGCTCCCATATTCATCATACCTGCTGTGTCACTGCAGGTCCCCGCTCACTGCATGTGGGACGTTGTGGGTGAGTTCATCACCTGCCCCGAGGTGGCCTACACGCAGCACTACACCACACCCTTTGACGAGCAGTGCCGCAACTACTGGGAGCAGCACATCAGTGCCTTCACACGCATCATCTACTTCCAGGGCATTGCCATGTCGGTGGCCTTTGGAGACTGTGCACCACTCGTGGGACACAATGCCTTCCTGCGCTGGGCATCCGTCAAGAAGGTACGGCTGGTGTGCCCTAACAGAGCGCTCTGCCAGAGCTATGCCTCACAGAAGGACTTATCACTGTCCGCTGTGGCCTACAGGGCTCTGCCTCACAGAAGGGCTTATCACTGTCAGCTATGGACCCTTCTTGGTGGTAGCGGTGAATTCACTGCTACTTCCAAACAGGGTCCATAGCTGACAGTGTTGAGCCCTTCTGTGAGGCAGAGCCGCTCTGGGCGGCCCTGTATGAGAGCAGGGTCAAACATGAGTGCGGGCTCTTGGCTCCTGCACTGCCGACATGTTCTAGGAGTGTTCAGGCTCGGGCTGACAACGCCACTGTCAGCAGGAGCTACTAGGGTTTTCCCAAGGTGCACCTTGCTGTAGGCGTTGATCTTATCCTGGTGAGTGCACTGCTTGAGGCTTGAAGCTTGCTCTGTCTGCATTTTGTAATGTCCTCAGGTGGGCTACCATGACGAGTTCTGCCGTGACGAGCGTGAGGTGAAGTACTGGAGTGAGTGCAGCGTCAGTGAGGACTTTGACCTCTACATCAGGCTGGCATCAAACAACATGTTCGGGCGCTACGTCATGTGAGTCGAAGGCCCTGAGGAGGGCGGGGGGGGGGGGCGGCAGGGCAGTGCCAGTGCAGTGCAGTGCAGTCCAGCAACTCTCTGGCACCGGCCGCAAATCAGGGCCAATGGTGTTTGCAGAAGGCCGCTACAGAAAAGTGTCCGCACACCCAGCAGTCATTTGGTGTGCCGCTTTGTTATGGCGAGGGGCGGGACATTTCGCTTGCTGCGCAAGGCACATTGCTGTGGGGGTGGTGATTGAGTGACTGAGTGTATGGTGATGTCACACGGCGTTGTGATGCCCCTTGGTGTGTTGGGCGTGCAGGTACACCGGGCCAGACTTCCAGGAGGGTGTGTCACTGACATACATGGATGAGGTCATCAAGTTCAAGAAGTTTGCATACGTGAGTGGCCAGCCTGCAGGAGCGCACTACAACAGTAGCATGGTAATGGTCTGAGCCTACGGTAGCCTCTATAGAGGCTACTCGCATGCTACACTAGCTACTCGTATGCTTGGATGCCTTGAAAGGCGGCCACAGTGCGGCATGCGCCCACTGAAGCAACACACCTTGCCCGGGCCCGGCATGAACATGGCTGCAACCAATTGGGGCTTGAATGCTGGTGGATGCACGGAATAGTGAGCCCTCGCTCCCTATCTGAATTCAAAGCTTCGAAGGCCTTCGCCGCAGCATGAAGGCTGTGCTGTGCTGCGGCGTGCTGTGCAGGGTGCATGTGAGATGCTGTTCAACCCCCTGAAGTTCTGGCTGACCAAGGGCCCCTTCAACAAGCTGTTTGTCAACTACATCTTCAACAAGCACATCAAGTGGTACCAGAAGGTACGAACCAATGCAGACCACACCCCAGCCTATTGTGTGGCACATTGTAGTAAAAGCAACACATGCACGCATAACATGTACCTGCCATGATGGCGCGCACCCCGCACAGCAGTGGCCTTTGTGGGGCAAGGCTCTGCCAGGGCCTGCAGCATGTGCGCTACAATTACCTTTATTTTCCCCCAATCGGGCAGCCTCGGAGGGCAGCACCTGACAGTACCCAGCATGTCGTATGGTGGCTTAGCCTACCTATAAACGAGCTTACTCTGCTGCTTACAAGGTTACTATGTTGCTTCCTGCCTGCCTGCAGATCAGCATGCTCACCTACCTGTCCTCCTACCTGGCCATGGCCTCAGCCTTCTACTATGTCGTGTTTGAGGGCGTCATGTCAATCCTCGACCCTGGCTTCCATGACTACTTCATCCCCCATTCCTTTGATGTGAGCGAGCGGGCATGATGTGCATGCGATTTAGCAGCTGCACTTTGCTGGAAAGGGCACGCTGTGCATGCGGTTAAGCAGCTGCACTTTGCTGGAAAGGGCAGTGATGGGCCCCGCCGGGTGCAACAGCACACTGCAGTCTGAAATGGAAGCAGGCGGCTCAGATGGCATCATGATGCTGCCTGAATGTGCTGAGGGGTACATCCGTTTTGAGGGGTATGCCGTGCAGCATGAGCTCCCATTGGGGGCTGTTCACGTGCAATCCCTACCTTACTGTTGCGGCAACGGCCCAACGGCCCCCTACTGGTGCATATACATGCATACTCTTCAAGACTGATATGTCTGTGTGCTGCAGATCATGCTCACGGGTCTGGTGATCTTCAGCGGCATCGGAACGGTATGCGGAGGCATTATCTTCCAGTGGCGCAGGAACGCAGCCAGCCGCCAGGCAAACATGCTCAAGGTGCGTCGGGACGGGCGGTGCCTGAGGTTTGGGTTGCATTGTAACCGGATGGTGGGTCCTACCTAGCACGTCATACCCCACTTGCTACAGCAGCCAGTGCCAGCTGCTATCCCAAAGGTGTAGTGTGTGCAATACGCGCTATCATGTCAGTCTGGCTTGCATCGACCACCAGCATGGTTGATGCACGCCAGACGGACATGCTGGCGTGTGTTGCGCCCGCAATGCCCCCGAGATAGCAGCTGCGCACAACCCGGTACGCTTTCGACAGCGCAACTTGCTAGAGTGGCCTAATACGTGTGTAACAGGAGACGTGTGGGTGACAGGTCACAGGGTATGACCCCCCCCCCTTCCGTGCAACCCTACTGGCAGTGCCAATTGAAGTTGTGAGTCAATGCCTCCCCACTTACCCCCCCCCCCCCGCAGTAATCTGCCGCTAGGTTCACACTTGGCCCTAGGGGCTTGAACGCGGTAGGATCGGCCCTTGCTGGCAGCTGCGCACATGCTGCTAGCTAGACGCTACATGCTGCTAGCTAGACGCTACATGCTGCTAGCTAGACGCTACATGCTGCTAGCTAGACGCTATAGCGTTAAAGCCACGCCTGGAACACGAGGCCAAATTGCTGCGTCGCTGGATCCATCAGCCTCCGGAGGCCACTTTGCACAGCTTGATCAAGATCATGATTGCAGTTGTACTGCCGGCCTGCTGCTTGCAGATCGTCTGGGAGCAGCTCAAGTGGCTGCCCACCACCATCATCTTCTTCAACTCTGTGCTGTTCCACATGACTGAGGTCTGTGCCATCTACTTCCTGGGCCTGCCCGTTGTCTGGGGAGCAACCTCTAAGGTGAGTGTGTGCACGCGGCAAAAGTCAGCTGTGTATAATGTCTTGGCTAGCGCAGATTGGTAACAGCTGACACTGGTATCCCTCTTTGTCTATATGTTGGAACGCTGGTGCGTGCAACGCAAAACGTTCCCCAATTCCCCCAAAGATGAAACAGTGGTGAATGAGCGGGTGCATTCAAGGTCACTGCGAAGCATGTCTGAACGGCTGCAACCCCCCTTTCCCAAGCTGCTCCATATTATTCAGCTCACTCTGTTGGGTTTTGTTGTTGCTGCTGTCCTGCAGGAGACCACCAACCAGACCTGCTGGAAGGCCCTTCGTGACACACTGGTGGGTTTTGCAAGGAACACGTGCAGAAGCAACCTGCTGCAGCCCCCAATGCTGCATGACTGTTCCTACTAGGATTCTTGGCGAGGCAAACATGGGACTGCTTGCCGATGTGAAATGCTTGTCAGTGAAATTTGGCATGCCAGGCCACTTGAAACCTCGGCGCCTGTGCAGAGCTGCTTGTAATCCCACACAATCAGGGACAGAGTTTCAGCTCTCTGCTTGTCGGCTTGACCGCTGTCTTTTTTCAAAAGTAACGTTATGTTGCTGCTTCAGGTGGGGTACAAGTGGGAGTACCTGGTGTACGTCAGCATGCTGGTGGCCTACAGCATCTGCATGTGGAACTTCAACATCGGCCTCTACCGCTCCTGGTGTGTGATGAGCTTCACATGCGGACACATCCTGGGCCCACTGCTGCTGTCACCCGCCATCACAAGCCTCGCATACTGATGCGGCAGCGGCCAGAGCGGGGGTGGGACGGTACTGGAGGGCTCACTGCTGCTGTCACCGGCAATTACAAGCCTGGCATACTGACGCGGCAGCGGCCAGTACAGGGATGCAGCTCCAGTAGGGTGGGAGGGGACAGGAGTGGGAGGAGGGCCCACTGCTGCTGTCCGACAGCTTGAGTCACAGCCAGCACAAGCCTTGCCTACTGATGCAGGAGGGTATCCAGCACAACAGGAATGTACGGTGTGCAAAACTGCACCACAGGGGTGGTGGTGGAATGGGGTTTGGGTCCATCAGGTGCAGCAGTGCTGTGTCTGTGTCAACATTGGTGAGGGGGGATGCAGTGAGGCCGGGCAGTGAGGCTGCACATGCATGCTGGGCCTCAAGCTGAGCAGAAATACTCTAGTGGCGGCGCCGCCGGCGAGCTTGTGTGGCCTGTTGATAGCATGTGAAGTTGGATTAAAGCTCAGCCCTGGGGAAGTGATGGGTTACAGCTCCCCTTGAGGCCTTCTCCATCAGTGAGTTGCATCCCGAGTTGTCAAGCATAGGGTGGGGTGTGCCTGCGAGCAGCACTTGCTCTAGGGCCTCTACTCCAAGGCAGCAGTAGGCAGGTTTCATCCATTGTGGTACCCTTTTCCAAACATTGCGGCTTTTGAGATGTCAGGCTGGCCAGGTAGTTCAACCCAACACAGTGTACCCACCCACAGGTGGTGTTGACAGGTGTGACGCCAAAGTCTGGTTCATATCCTGAGCCAGCACCGTATAAGCAGCACGGCTGGGTCATGTAAGACAGCCCACTTCATACCACTTTACACTTGTGTGATGGCTAGGTGGTAATCTGCATCCCGATGTGGTGCATCTACTGTCATGGTTGCACTGGGCTGTGGATGTTAGTGGACTGCCCCTCAGAAAACTCATCATCAAGCGCACCTGCTGCTGCTGTTGGCAGCCAGGCTGTGCATATAGCATCGTTGATGCACAGTAGTAGAGGAGATTATCACAAGTTGTCGCTTTCACTGCTGGGCGGTACTTTATCTGTATTGAGCTAGGGTCCAGCGCCGGCTGGTACCGTTTTCTGTATTGAGCTAGGGTGCAGCACCGGCGCCGCAGGTGTGAGCTTTCTGCCTGCAGGCTTGTTCAGGACATACATGTAACTAGCACAAAGCTCACACGTCAAGGGACAGTCACAGCACTCAGCCCCCAAGGCCACCCAACTATCATCTCCCTGTCGGCAGTTTTTCTCTCTCTAGTGCCAAGGTCAGAGCAGGCAGCAGTGCAGTGTTTGCATCCTGCGGCTAAGCTGCTCTTGACACCTGTTGGAGATGCACATTTCCTGTTTCTGTGGACAGACTTGAGGTGGCCATACATCATAGCTCTCATGTGGTTACACACCCCACAGGTGCCAGCCTCCCCCCACCACCAAGAGCCTCATACATTCTGCCCCAACTCAAGACGAAACACTGCCGCACAGGCACTAGGGTGTGCACACGGCGTTCTACACATCAGGCGTGCACACAGGTGCACCAGGCATTGCGTAATCAATGATGAGAACTAGCGCCGGCCCACCAGAGGGTAAGCCATCAATATTTAGGGGCATGCACTTCACCAGCAGCCACACTCATAATAGCCATTGCCCTGAGCTATCCATGCGGTGCGGTGGCCAGCAAACTGGCCTGCGTGGCAGCAACGCATTGCTGCCAACTGTACACATGGGACTAGCTAGCCACGAGCCTTGCAAAGCTGGCATGGGGTGCAGGCCGTGGGTGGCTCCCAACCTGCATGCAGCCTAGCTGTGTGGCAACATCATACACCGAGCCCTGCGCCCTGAATAGGCATCAAGGCCCCAGCATGCCTGAGACACAGGTCTGCAGTTGCACATGCTGTTTCAACTGTAAGTGAGTGATGCTGGGCTCCACGCAGTGCTGCAGCGGTGCGGCTGTGTGGCAGTGCAAGTATAAGTGTGCAACTCCATCCGCCCAGGCCCGGCAGCGCTGCTTGGCCAGCAGCTGAACAACTGATATAGCTGCATGACTGCTGGCTGGCGCACATACCGTCGATTATACATTGGTCAGGCACCTCAACCCCTGCCTAAAAAGCACAAGACAAGACAGCTCGTTGCACCAGGGAGGAACGAACTCAAGAGGCAGTGACGCAATGTCCAGGCTCCCAGCAGGCCTCCCCCACGCCGCGCCAAGCACTGTCTACTGCGCAAATCAATTTTCAACTGTGCAGTGAGCAACCACACGATGACATAGCTTGAGCCTTCTTGTCACAACACACCCCCAGCCTCCCCCAACCACCCATCCCCACCAACTACCAATCAAACCCCTAGCAAACACAGACACCGGCGCAGGGTAGGCCATACGACGCAGCGCACTACCCCTGTCGCCTGTAACATGCGTTGAAGCACTCGCGTGCTGCTGCGCTGCAACCCCCACCTTGCTGCCACCCGACTTGGGTTCCACACTAACTGCCTGCCTTGAACTGGCCACTTCCTCCCCTGCTGCTGGGTTGCAATACAATGCAGTGCCAAAAGGCACGTCGCAAGCCACGGCCACAAGCCAACAGTTACCGTGTCGTTCTTTTTCCTAGCGAGTCGGGGCTTGTGCTAGCAGCCTGGCAGCAGCATGACACCCAGGGTTGCACCACGGCGGAAGCCGCTCTAAGCTCTAAAATCACTCACAAGCGCACACAGAGGTGTTGTGAAAGGGGGCCTGCCCCACATTCACAACCCTGAAAAGCCAACCTGTCGAGGCGCAATAAAGCACCGCTTGGCTCTCCTGTATCTGTTGAAAAGACCCACACAATGCAGCAACTCTCCCACGCCGTTTGACCGACCAATCAGCACCACCACTAGGCCCACAATGCTGCCTCTGGCGGCACAGCCCAGCACTGCTGCAGGGTGTGGTGTGCTGCTGGCAGCCATGTGCCCTTCCACACAGCCGTGCCTCCACAAGCTGGTGATGGTTGGCCACAGGGCCCGGTCAGCGGGCACACACTCGCATGCCACCTCATCACATTGATGCTAGCTGGCATGTTGACTGTCGCAGCACAGCTTGCTGAAGGTTGCTGACGCAGCAACCGCTGTACACCTCAACAAACCACCACAACTGCACAGGTTGACAGAAGCAGCCTAGCGCGCAAACCCTGGGGGCACTTGCTCAAGAGGCTGATGCAGCGCCAGCCTAACGGATTGTCATCAAAGCCAAGCCATGCACAATGTCTGCTACCACATGCAGACAAAAAACACGCTACCGCAACCCAACATTGCCACCAAGCAGCAGCAGCACCCTCACAACATATGCAAGCTGCCAAACCCCAGATATGTGCCCTAACTGTGAGGCACGGGCTGTGACAACAAGGCGTATGCTGACTGCTGCAGGGGCAGCGGGGAACAAGCACCCCACCAGGCAGTTGATTTGTTGCCTGCCTCCACCCACTATCCTAATACACCACACCAGCAACCAAGCCCCAACAGCCCATCCACTCCCAACACCTCCTCACAGGGAGCCCTCGCACGCCCTAGGGCCAGAGGGCCCTACTGCAACCGGTGCTGGCCTTGTTCAGGGCCGCCTGTGCGGGGCCGGACACAAGCGCAGGCTTGTGCAGGGTAAGCAATGGCACTAGCGACTGCGCTGTGCGTTCCGCAATCCTCCTCGTATCCACACACAGGGCTCCTGTGTGGTGTCCCCGGGAGCTGCATCCAAACACACACTGCGGCCCTCCAGCACACAGACTGGTTGCTGCGTCCGCAAGCCCCCACACCACCGAATGCCAGCGAAGCTACGCCCCACACACCCCCACTGCTACTGCGCTGCCAGGAGAACTGTTCTTCAATGGCAACCTACTCTCGGCCCCTCAACAAACCCTCTCTTGCTCGCTGTCGCCGCCGCTGCCACATGCAACACAGGCCGCCGCGCACGCATGCTGCTGCTGCGACACACTGCCCAGCGCGTGCACAGGTAGCTGCGCGCCAGCTTACAAGAAGTAGTCACCGAAGGACACGATCAGGAATGAGAAGGCCATCACGCCGTTGTACGCGACCAGGCCCCAGTTCTCATACCAGATGCTGAAGCCCAGCATGAGGCCGTAGTAGGCAAACAGGGCCAGCTCCAGTGTGTAGGGCTTGTGGTAGCTGCGCAGCCAGCTGCCGCTGTCGTTGGCGGCAAACTTGAGCGTCACCTTCCAACTCTTGGACTTCTTGAGCCCCAGGATGCCGCTGATCATGGCCCACATCTTGAAGTAGCCCAGCACCTGGGAGGAAAACAGCGGGAAACATGCAGAAAACAGCAGCAAGCAACACATCAGCACGAGCACCAATGATCACACATCGATGCCGGAGCACCAGCTGACCTCACAGCCCAGCTCTGCCACATGCACTGAAGGACTCCGTCAGCAAGAGGTCAGCGAGCCGCTGAACAGCACAAACAGTTAGCAGGAGTCATGCGACCATCAGCACAACTACTCACCACTGAGAACAGCAGGAAGATGTATGAGAAGATGGTGAAGTAGAGGTACACCACCACGGCCACGTTGGCAGACACCAGGAAGTAGATGGTGGGGAAGCCCCACACCCATGGGTCCAGCCACAGGATGATGGGGGAGGCCAGCAGGGCCACGATGGTCACAATAGCGAACACAAAGTAGCGGCAGAAAAACCAGTAGCAGTTGAGCTTGGACAGGAAGCCAATCTCCCTAAAAAGCAGGAAGAAACAGCACAGCACCAAGCCATTAGTAACAGGTGGTGTTGTATGAGCGCTGGGCAGCAGTAGATCACCCCATGTCACTGCCAACAGACCAGATTGAGCAGTCGTCTTGCTGCCTTGAATCAAGATGCAGCATTCAGCAGGACCCCATGCCCCAAACAGCCCAGCACACTCACTTGCTGAACCAGATGTTGGCGAAGGACTTGCGCACAATCTGCATGGGTCCGGACAGCCAGCGGAACTGCTGTGTCTTGTAGGCGCTGAGGGTGGAGGGCAGCTCGTTGGGGCACTTCACGTCGTGCAGGTAGATGCTGCGCCAGCCCTTGAGGTACACACGCAGGGAAAGGTCCATGTCCTCCACCACAGTGTCAGACTCCCAGCCACCAGCGTCGTTGATGGCCTGGATACGCCACACACCTGCAGGACACAGCACACCACATCACACACATCAGAACACGACAGCACATGCATGAGGAAGTGAGGCACGCATGCAAAGACAGGAGAATTAGGTCAGAAGCTGTGAGAGCTCCTGCACAGCTTCCCATGCATGCTATGATGCTGTCGAACCTGCCCTGCAGTGCGATGCTGTGTGCTGGGGCAGCAGGGAGGCACAGCAGTAGTTTCGCACCTGCAGTTCCGTTGAAGTTGAAGAAGTGGCCCAGGAAGGAGCGGGCGCGCTGCTCCACGGCAAAGTGGAAGTCCAGGCCGACCTTCTGTGCCCATGTCAGCAGGCTGTCACTGTTAATGAAGGTCCAGCAGGTCTGCACAAAGGCCAGGTTGTCGTCGCGCACCTGCAGCAGCGACACACACCACACCAGCACAGCACGCTATAGTCAGCAAGGCAAAAACCCAAATACGCATGCCGGCAAGCTGCCGTAATATGCAGGCGTTGCCCGGACAGGACACGACAGAGCAGATCACATCACACCTTAGTGGTGCTGTCAGTCACCAGCAGCTGAACAGTGCCACAGGCCCCCTTCTTCCACAGCACACTACAGCAGTGCGATGGCCCGGGCCCCCCTGGATGGCACAGCCGCGCCCTCTCACCATGTGGATGATGGTCTGGTAGAGGAAGTCCTCAGGGGGCTCAAAGTCGGCATCGAAGATGGCCACATACTCATAGCCCTGGTCCTCCACACGGGTCATGCCGTCCACCATGGCTCCTGCCTTGTACCCGCTGCGGTTGTCACGGCGCACCAGCTGCACATTGTGGCCCTGCTCCAGGCAAGAGATCACTGCGGCGTCCACCTTCTGACGCACAGACTCACGGGTGGAGTCATCACAAACCTGCAGCACAGACGTGACAGCAGTGGAAAGGTCAGCACACTGCTGCATGTGCACCTTGCACCCCTGCTGCATGCAGCCCTGTGCAGGGCCTTGCCATATAGGTCACCCCCAGCTGCAGTGCTGACAGTCTCCTGGGGTGGCCAGCGGTTATCCTGCAGCTGCCCAGACCCTATGCCTGGCACTGCTGCTCCAACCCCAGTCACACAGGCAGCACAGCACAGCATTGCCAGTGCGCTGTGCACCTACCCTGCCAGCACTACACCATGACATACACCCAGACAGTGACACTCAACCCCCAGCCATGTCAAGCCAGCTCAGCACCCACCTGGATGAGGATCCTGTGGCTGGGCCACTTGATCTTGCAGCAGCGGTGGATGATGAGGTCGCAGTGGGCATCCTCATTGTACATAGGCAGCTGGATCAGGACCTTGGGGTACTCGCCGTGGTACAGGTCCGTCAAGTAGCTGTAGTCATTGACCACAGGCTTCACAGGAGACTCCGGCATGCCATTCTGCACACATCACATGCCACACAAGAAGCAACGGTTGGAAAATGCGCTGCTGTGGACATCTCAAGGCTAGGGAGTCTGGGGGTCCATGCTGCCATGTCAAGTTGAGGTGATGTGTGTCCATGACAGTAGGAGTATGAGACTCTGCTGGCCTGCCATCACTGTTGTGACTGCTGTACCTCAATGGCGACAGCACCTCTGAACGACCGGATGCTCTACTGTACCATATTGGTCATGGGTGCATTCACCAGGCAATGCGCGACAGCGGCTGACGGCAGCGACCACGCATGGGCAGAGGAGGGAGGTCACATGCATTACCATGCCTACCAAGCATGCAGTGCGTCAGCTGTTGCCATGCTGCCAGCCAAAAGCATGGCGACTTGGTAGCACCCAAGCCCCTCCTTACCTGGTGTGCCCGCGTGTCCACCACAATGGACAGGTCGCCCTTGCCACCAGCGACATCTTTGGATTCGACCTGCGCCTTGGCTACTGCTGCTTGCTGCTGCTGCTTTGCGCCGCTGCGCTTCTGCTGCTGCTTGTGCGCCCTGGTCGCTGCTGTCGACAGTGGCGGCACGAAGTACTCTGTGACTGTTGCGAACAGCGACGCCACGAACAGGAACACTAGGTCCACTGCATAGATGGTGAAGATGACGCTGAAGGCTATATACCACCACATGGTGTCTGCCCTGCAACAGCTGCTGCTGCTGCCTTAAGACGGCTGGTGTGCTGCCGGAGCTGTGAGAGCTCCCTGGGAGCACTGCTGCTGGTCAGCACAGCAGCAACCTGTTGAGCCAGGAGAACAGGCAGGGAAGGAGCACCCATACGACGTCAGAGACAGGTTGATCACGTATGCATTATATGATGGAAGCAACCACCGGCCAAGCTGCAACGCCAGACAATGCGCAGTCGTTGGGCGCTTGAGCATCCCGTCGTGCTGAGTGCCCACTTGCCCTCCTCTGGCCCCTGCCCTGCTCCTGTGTGCTTTACAGAACTGATAATCAACCATGCAATCGCTGGAAACCTGCTGATCAGGCCGGAGCGTTGCCTGTGCCAACGCAGCGAGCCCTGACAGTCTGCCAGCAGCTTATTGCGCACGCAGCCTGGTGCCCACCTCCAATAGAATGACCGTAAAAAGGGCCAGCAAACGACAAAGACAAAGCTTTGCCAAAAGCTGAAGAAAGCTGGAGCCCAGTGGACCGTTGCTCCTTGCTGCTGCTGCTATTGCCTGCAATAATCTGCCGACCTAAAAGGACGGGGCAACCCACCTCACGAATATAAGACTCCGGGTCGCTCTCTTCTCGAATAGCGGCCGATGATAGCGTCACTCTTCAGTCTGTTGGCGATGGCAGGTGTGTCGTCGGGTGTCAAAGTCTGCAACCAATCAATGTGTAATGTGAACGAAAAGTCAATGGATATTGTGAAGCGCTTATGGTGAAGCCTGTGTTATATCCACCGGCTGGCTGGTGAGAAGCAGCACAAGTCGCTGGTGCATTGCTGATGTCATTGAACATTGCCATGTTGAGTTGTGGCATTACCTTGCTTAAACTTGAGCGCTGCTGATGCACCAAGAGCTCCGAGTTACACTGCTTGCTGTTTTTGCGGTTGGCTTGAGACTGACACGCTCCGTTGCTGGAAAGCTTGAAGAAAGAAGTGGGGCAAACAATTGATTGATGAAAGGCGATCGTGGAACTGGCGAAATAGAGTCTGCCAGCGCAGCGCGGTCTAAGAGTGTTATCCCAGAGTTGAGTCACTGTTTCACCTAACAAGCTCCACAACGCCCTGACCACGCGGCCAACAACACCATGGACACGCTCTATCAATTCACCTCATGCATGACGCTCATATGACTTGTGAAACAAACCCTCAGGTCCGACACTGACTGGATCGCGCGCTTAGGCCCACCCGTTCGTCAGTGCTTGCTGCCATGGTCAACAACCAAGCAGAGCCAAACCCACAGACTTGTAAAGTTCCATCGATAAACATGCAGGTGATGCTGGCAGAGCTGCACTACAAGGTGGGGGCACTAGCACCAGCACTGCAGTGCCACAGGAGCCCTGACGCGTGGAGATCCCACAAAAGCGCAAGAGATGGGTGTTCAAACATGTACATCCACCAACGTCAACCTGATTGACGTGCTCTATGCTTTCTGTGCAGCTGCCTTACGCACTGCCAGGGCTGCCTTCACCAAGTTGCCCCGTGAAAGCACGCCCACTAGCTGCCCCTGTGCGTCAACCACTGGCAAGCGGTGTATCTTCTTGGACAGCAGCAGCCTGAAGCAACGGCATTCAACAGCAGCAACAGGAAAGCCTCGTCAACTGCAACAAACTCCAGCACTGTCCATGCACTGACGCCCTCACGTGGCAGGGCGCAACGTGCAACTCATTGTTGCGGTAAACTCCACCTCTTGTACCACACGCTCAGCAAGGACAACCCAAACTATTGCCTGACCAACTGGCATGTATTTGCCATGTGCGCACGGGCCCATTCGCAATGCTATCACAGTTGCCGAACTGATGTGTGCCAGCCTGGTGCACTCACGTTGCAGCCTCATCCAAGCCCGTCTCAGGCCTAACTGTGATGGGGGTGGCCGTCATCACATCCTTCACCCTGGGAGCACAGGCAGTAGCAGCAGCTGAATCAGCGATCACATTGAGCAATGTGTCATCAGATGCCAACACCACCATGACAGTATTGTGGACGAGCACCCTACTCGTCTAGCCCCGGTGGCAGCTCTACGTGCAAGGACAGGCATTGTGGCATGCACAACATGGCAACGGGCAGTGGTTGCAGAACATGCATGCCACGCATTACGACATGCCTCACCCACAGCTTACTTTTTGCCTGAGCTCTTTGCCAGCAGCCGCTTCACCTCCTTGAATGCCTGGGGCAGCAGGCAGCATCACCGTACAGCAACAGACGTGTGCTGAGAGCAGGTGGTGTCATCTCAGATAACTTATCTGACATCCATCTAGTGTGTCAAGGGGAAATGCAAGACTGGGCCTTAACTGCCCGGCGCTGTGGTTTGAACCTCAGCCCACAGCCACACACATGCCTTGGCATGCTCCCACCCAGCTGCAGAACGCCCCTAGAAACGCCCCCCGCCCCCTCTGCCAGGGTTCATGACACCAGCCTTGCTGGTATTACCGAGCTCACACAACCTGCAGTGCCTGCCCCCTTCCCTTGCACCAGCCAGTGCCCACCTGCCACGTCTCGTCTGCCTGTGGGAACAGCTGCTTGTCATTCTTTGTCTGCCCCAGCTGGTCCAACGCCAGCAGGTCATAATCAGACACAACACCAACCTGCATGCATGTGCCAGAGCAGCAGCACCATCCATTGCTGCCGATGCACCCTACCGTGCTGCCAGTGAAGCCTACCAGAGGCACATCAGGAAAGAACAGTGTGCATGCAGGGCGCCAGTTGCACTGCTGCAGAAGCTTGCTGCTGCCCACTCAGCAGTGTGCAGCAGCAAAGCAGTGTGCACGCAGCTGGCATCCACACCACACGCTGATGTGTGACCGCGATGCAAGGTCCGTTCTGCCTTGCTGAACCCATGTCTGCATGCTGCTTGCTCAAGGTCGCTGGCTGCTGGCTGCTGCTGACACCCACTGCTGATGTTCTGCCGGCAGTGCGGTCAGCAGAGCTGGAGTTGGCCAAGGAGCCATGCTTCAAGGCCACTGCAGCAGCACTGCCTGCGGCTGCTTACCACACGCTTGCTGGCATCCAAGACCGGCAGCCCTGTGATGCGATACTGCACCAACATCTCCAGTGCTGCAGCATCAGACACAGGGGCACCCCAACACCAACAGAGCGTTGTCAGCAAGTAGACAGTGGCAAACAGACTCAATGCAGAGGTCACTGAATGGTGTAATCGCCCCTGCAATCGGGGTAGATGGGTTCCCTAAGAGCATTGGGAAACTCCCCACCACTCCCACCACCAACAACGTGACGGAGGGGGGGCCGGGTGGGGGTCAACCTGTCCCAGACAACCCTCTGTCAGGAAACTCTCAAGTTGATGGGATCCCGGCTAGCACCCAGGAAACTCTCTCAGGTTGATGGGATCCCGGCTAGCACCCTGGTGCTGCCTATCAATTTGAGGAGGTGGACGCGTGTGCCTTGCCCCTTACCGTCATCTACAGTGTCCTCCGGCCTGCACGAGTATATGTTGCCGCTTGTCATGGCATCTGCAACTGTCTCATACAACGACTGCAGACAGCAAGCGTACAGCCAGTTAATGCAGAACATGGGGAAGCCTGTGGGAACAGGATGGGGCGCGTTGAAATTGTACCTGCAGGCATGCATGCAAAGTGCAACTACTGTACAGATCACCACCCAGCCTAACGATCCTCACCTGCTGGCCGTTGTCCTCAGCTGCCCTAACCCTAACCAAGCGCGCTGGTTGGATCCTGACCACGCACATAGGCCTGTGTTGCAAGCTTGCATTCAGGCTCTGGCTGATCGTGCACTTGTGTGCCTGCATTTTGGATGATCTGGGCTACGCGCTAAGTTCACACTTGCAGCTTGCAGTCTTTAAGCACCAATGGATGCAAGTGTGCGTTGGTATCGTGAGTTTCACAGTTGCCGATACCGTTGCGAGCGAAGAGTGACTGATGTCTTTGCCGCGGCCCTTCGCTTAATGTATGCATCGTTTCGTCCAGACGTCAGACCGCACGTGAGTTGACGACTGGGAGCTCTGCCTCCCTCTGACAGGTTGCTGCTGTGGCTGCTGCTGGTGGTGTCAGTTGCAAGTGCCTGTAAAGCTGATGCCTGGCGAGCAGTGGCAGCTGTCAAAACCTGTGGACCTTCTTTAGGTAAGCGCATGGGAGTGGCAGTGGGAGTTCGGCCTCAGTGTCCACACGAGCTTGTCTCACTTGCCGCAGCTGGTGCTGTGCTGCTGGTGGTGCTTTCAAACCTCACGCAGGCGCAGCATGATAGTGTCGCCCCTGGTGTTGTTCAAGACACTGTCACAGCAAACCATTCACCACTGGGGCCGACACCTGCTGAGAGGAGCAGCGCACAGCGTCCCCCGACCAAACCAGAGTCAGCACATGACGACTAGCCAGAGACCTCGCAGCCAACTTGAAGCAGCACAGCAGCATTATCTTACCACAGCCCATAAAAACCCAATGGGCAAGGCCAGCAAGCCCTGCACAGCCGTGCCTGCTGCCATGGCTGCAGCAGTCCCTGGTGCAGTTGAGCCATCACAGACCAGCAGCAATGGCTCAGAACACTTCGCCTTGCTAGACAGGTGGGTGCTATGTGCTGAAGGCACGCCCCTGAGCATTGTGCTGGGCTTCAGAATGTTTACACAAGACCTCGCAAATTACAGCAGCACCAGATCAACAAGAGTTAGTGTGCTGAGTCGTTCATGCATGCAGTAACTTGTGGTCTGACCTGCACAGGGTGGTGTGCGCCACTGGTGGCAAGCATTGTTCGTCACTGGCTGGTGTCAAACATGACTTTGTCACCGGCGGCACTGGTTCCCCAATTTGTCAAGACGTCCTCCTGCTGTCCGCAGGCCCGCATCCAGGGGGTGCTCCCCAGCTGCCACTGCCAGCACAAAAAGTGCCAAGCGGAAGGCAGCAGAGGCCCTCCTAGCAGCACAGTATGGCAGCATCAGCACTCTGCATGGCAGCGCAGCAGCAGTAGCGCCAGGTGGCATGCAGAGGCCCTTCTCCTCGGACGCAGCGCCACAACAAGCAGCAGCACCCAGCAACAAACGGACGAAGAGTATGCTGTCAGCAGCCATCACCCGCCTAGGAGGCAGGCCAGCTGCTGCTGCCGGCGCAGCGCATGGGCCTGCAGTTGCTGCCGTGCCTCAGCACAATCGGCAGAAGCCAGCACAGACGCAGCAAGTCCTGCAGCAGCAGCAGGAGGCGGCTGGCAGCAGCTGGCAACAGCCACCCACCACTGTGGGTGTGTCGGACGACGTGGAGGGGCATTTGCATGTGCACTCAGACGACAGCACAGCGGGTGGGGATCAGCAGGCCCGCCTGCTGGTGTCTGTTGAGGCTGCAGGAGCAGCCAAGCAGCAGCAGCAGCGGCCGATGCATGCAGTTGAGCCTGGGGAGCCAGTGGTGGTGCCTGCATGTGGTGCTGACTGCACACACGTGTTGGCGCAGGGCTGGTGCCACTCCCAGGTGGGTTTCTTACACCATCCAGCTAGGTAGTAGGTGTAGGTTTGTGCATCACCAGGCACCATCCATCTCCCATGGCCTGCAACATGCTTGGCCCTTCGCTTTTTGACTGGAGGGTTGTGCCTGTTGGGCGATGACTGATTGTGGCGGCTGGAACAACCCAGCAGCCATACCTCATCAGTCTCTTTGCGGCAGCTGCACCCACCTGACTGATGGGAGGTCCTGCAGCGCCACACCAGCACATGGGTAGCGTGCACACATGGCGGTTCCCGGCACAGCGAGCTCGTAGGCAACTGTTGAGAGGATGGTGTCTGTATGTGTTAAGCAGAGAGGATACAAGTATAGCTAGCATGTAGGCAACATATCAGTCACATGCAAGCAGTATGTGTGTTGTGTGCAGGTGAAGCTGCCGCATGTTGACTGGGGCCGTGTGCTGGAGGTTGACCTGCAGCATGCACCCAGCTTCAAAATGGCGACAGGCTACGAGCGGCTGCACATGCCTGGCGGCATACAGGTGGGGCTGTGCTGGCGATGCTGTGCTGCTGAACACACTCACCAGTGGGGTTGGCATCTCGGCTCGTTTGTATAGTTTGTTTTGCTGTCACCCAAGTCTGTTTTCAAAGCTGCTTGTGTGCTGTAGAAATTCGTGGGAGGCTGTGTTGTGCAGGTTGACCTCAGGGGGGCTGAGCCAGCACTTGCGGCGTCACTAACAGAGCTTGTTTCAGGGTGCTACCTGTTCGACCTATGTCATGTTTTGTGCTGCTGTAGGTGCTGTTGGTGGAGCAGGTTGCGCACATCCCCTCGGCGCTGGCGCAGCTGCGCAGCAGCATGCAGGATCCTGTGGTGGCGATAGACCTGGAGTGGCGGCCGGAGTTTGGCAGGGGCTTCACCCCAGTGGCTATGGTGCAGCTGGCCAGCAGCAAGTGAGTGCGCAGCACCAAGTGCACAGTGGAATGCAGGCTGGCGCCCAGCGCAGCGCTTCAGCGCATCCTGGCGATGCAGCATGCAATGTTGGCAGCAGCAGGCTTGACACCAGGTGCTGGCCTACTGAGAAATGTCCTGCAGCTGGTCATCTGGCACTGGGGGTTGTTTTCCACTGAGCTTCTGTGACGGCTGCTTCTGACAATTGCCCTGGTGTTACTGACGGATTGCCATGGCCTGTGTTTGCATGACTTGTTGCAGGCTTGCTGTGCTCATTCGTACGTGCCGCATGGGGTATCGATTGCCGCAGCCGCTGAAGGATTTCCTAGCAGACCCTCAGGTGCGAAGCAGTTGTGGCTTTTCGAGACAAGAGAGTAGTGAATGACGACATTGTGTGGCCCTGCTGTCCTGTGCTGTGCTAGGCTTGAGTCTTATCCCAGCCTTGCACCTGGCCATCTCCATATCTGAGTGTTCACCCACATGACTGTTCACCCTTCAAGGGCTGCTTGATCTGCCCCTCACCTCCACCTGCATAGCCTGAGAATGCCCTTCTTATGCCCATGCGGCATCACACAAGCGTAGCAGGTCAGGTCACAATCGAGTCTGACGTGTCCCTGTCTTGTCTGCCGGCCCGATGGCTGGGCGTCAGGTGCACCTACTGGGCTTTTCCTGGGCTGGCGGGGACGAGGGCAAGATGCGCAGCACCTTTGGCGTGGGTGCCAAGGACTTTGGGCACTTCTTGGACCTGCAGCAGGTGGCACAGGGCCTGGGCTACAACGGCTTTGGCCTGGCACGGCTTACGAGACAGGTGGGTGGAGAGGGGCGGTGCCGGTGGGGGCTGGTGGTGTGGGAGGCTGGGTTTTGTGGTGGCGTACCTCAATGCATTTTGATTGTGAAGTTGGCACTGTCTAGGAGCTGCAGCTGATGGTGTCAGTGCTTGCAGGCTGTGAGCTGCAGGCGTGCAGCAAGCGCCGGTTGCGTCGCTGTTTTGGTATTGCAGGGTAGGCCAGTCGTGTTGAAAGCGTGCGGGGTCCTGACTCTCCGTGCTGTGGCAAGTGCGTGTGTAGACAGAGAACGTGCATCCAACCGTAAAATGGCCAGTGGCAAAAGAGCCTGTGGCAAGGCGAAGTTGAAGTGTGTGTATCGTGCTGCAGGTGCTGGGCATTGCCATGCCAAAGAACAAGAAGATCAGCATGAGCAACTGGGAGTGCAGCATGCTGAGCAGAGCACAGGTCAAGTATGCGGCACTGGACGTGCTCATGGCCGGCCAGGTGTTCCGTGCACTGCGGCTGTGGCACTCCTCGCCATCGCTGTGTGAGGTGTGCCACTACAACCTTGGCGCAGCCAGCATGCAGCAGCTCTTCAGCTGCAGCGAGTGTGACAAGACATTTGGGGACATCAAGGGGTATGTGCACCATTGCCAGCGGGCGAGGCACAACGCAGAGTGGGCAGAGTGTGACGGGTGTGGCTGCGCGCGCGCACTGCCGTGGCCATCGATGCAGCAGGATGCAGGTGCTGTCCTTTCAGACGAGCAGCAGGACGGAGAGCAGCAGCAGCCTAGCAGCGAGCAAAGTAGCTGAGTGGTGAATGCTGCAGGTGACCCTGTCCCCCAGCACACCTCCTCGTGGTTTGCAATGTGTACTTGTGCAGTTTGTACAGATGTGTGGCGAGTTGCAGACGACGTGGAGCACTTGTGGGTGTGCTGAAGTCACCGGCTGCGGTTGTGGTGCAGCAGTGTCACCCTTTGCGACACACCCGGAGGGTCCTCCAGCATGCAGCTGCATGAAGGTTTGCAGGCATATCGTATTCAGGCCATGCTGCAGTTGCATATACGGTTTCCGCTGCAAAGATTGCAATGGTCCGGTTTTTAGCTCGACTCTGAGTGTGAGGCATCGGATGAGAGGGGTGTGTGTGCCCCGGTTCCCTCAACGCCTGACTCGTTGACCGTCATACGTCGTGTATGAGCCCATGAGCTGTTTGAAAGCACACTCAGAGGTTTGATTTCATATACCATTTTACGGTATCATGTGGCTTCTCAGGCGATATGTCCAGCAGTTTATTTGGCATCCAAGGTCAAGCTGTAGCAAGGCTGTACCTCTGTAACACTTCCCACATGCCCTTTGAATACACGTTTGCATGCACACGTCGCTTTTTACGCCCATGGGGTCTCACAGCAACAGTACAACGACAACACAGCCCCATGGACAATTACTATCCAGACTCCTCTGCTCCTGCTGGGGGCCGGTCCCCCACCAGACGCAAGATGCGCAGCGAAAGCGGGGCAGATGGACACAAAACCAAGGACCCTGTGCTTGAGCTGATGATGTGTGACCTGATGCAGCGGCAGTCGACCAGCAACAGCGGAGCTATTGTCAGCAGCAGCGGAGCCAAGGAGACTAGGCATGTGCCTGTCTCTCAAATCATCACACATCAGCCTTACAACACATCAGACAACCTACCTCCTGTGTCAGGCGTTCCTCATGCATCTGGATCAGCCAGAGGCTGCTGCTGTGGCCTTTGGCAGAAACGCTGGTTCAAAATCCTCGTGCTGCTGCTTACAGTAGCAGCTGTGGTGCTGGCAGTGGCTCTGTCAGTGGGTCTAACCAGGGCAGCAGCAGCAAGGCGCAGGATGCAGCCCCCACAGCACGCCTTGGGGCCTCGCTTGGACACCAGCGGCATGGCTATGGTCTTTGCTGATGACTTCACCTCACTGGACCTGTCCACTTGGAACTATGACATCGGTGACGGATCTGACTATGGCTTGCAAAGGTGGGTGTGACTGAAGGTGCTGGGCTGTGTTGCTGCTTTGCGGTGTAAAATTAGCAGATAGCTGCAGTGGGGTTGTGCTGTGGGCTCACTCTGTCGAAGGGATTGAAACAGAGTACGCTTGCAACAGCCCTGGTGGGACGTCACCAGCCACGTCACAGTGTTGTTTGACTGCTTGACAGCATTGCTGTAATTCCTGCATGCAGCACCCAGCCCTGTCTGTGCAAAGCTCTCCAGCAGCAACCAAACACCAGCGGTGTCAGACTACAGCAGCTGTGCAGCTGCACACGTGCCCAAGTTGTCAGTCTTGCATGCATGTATATGCCAAGCTGGTGCTGCTGTCTGTTGCTCTGTTGTATATCCTGACTGCAGCTGGGGCAACAACGAGCTGCAGTGTTACACCTCGTCATCAAACAACATCGACGTCATCCCTCACCCTGAGTACCCAGAGGACGATGGTGTGCTGCGCATCCGGCCTGCCTACTCTCCACAGCCCCTGCAATGCGCCAATCGCAACGCGCCCAACTCCACCCGCCAATGGACCAGCGGCAAGATCGACACAAAGAACAAAGTGGCATTCACGTGGGCGGGCCAGCAAGTCTACAGGGGTAGCTTTGCTGGCCAGGCACCTACTGGCAGGAAGAGGGCTTTGTTGGCTGATGCTGCTGCAGGGGCCGGGGCCGGCAACCGCAGCAGCGGCAGCACATGCGGCCGTGTGGTGGTTGAGAGCCGTATGAAGCTTCCTGTAGCAGCGGGCCGTTGGTCTGCCCTATGGATGATGCCTAAGCCGCAGCCCTGCCCCCAGGGTGTGAAGGCCACAGAGTGTGGTGCGTTTGGTGTGTGGCCGCGCAGCGGCGAGATAGATATCGTTGAGCAAGTGAATACCGACAATGAGGTGCTGGGTACCATTCACTTTGCAACGCCAGGGGGGTATCACAGGCACATGGGGGACAAGCTGGCGCTTTCTCAGGAATCGCTCCTGGATTGGAACATTTACCAGCTGGTGTGGAACTGCACGAGCATTGGGTGGTATGTCAACAGCATGCAGATTACTCAGGTGACGAAGGATGACCTTGGGGATGCTGTGTGGCCGTTTGATCAGCCGTTCTTTTTGATTCTCAACACAGCTATTGGGGGCTGGCTGACGGGCAATGTGACACCTGACAAGGGGCAGTCACGGCCCTTCATGGTGGATTATGTGCGCGTGTATGCAGCCCCCAATTGAGGACCGCGTGCACAGCATGTGGGCTGGAGCCTACATTGTGCATTGTCCTCTGTCTGTATCTACATGTGCTGAGGAGTCCCAAGGGAGATCTAGGAAGGGGTGAAATGTAGCTCTTGAAACTACATCCTTTTTTGGGCGGCTGTTGAGTCATCCAACCAGAAGCACATGCATCATGCATGCTACGGTTGCATGCTATTAGTGATTGTGTTGGTCATGTTGAGTTGTACCTGCACCTGTATTCCGTGTCGGGTGGCCCAGGCAGGGCCCTTGTGCATGTGGAGCATTGGCCAGGGCCCCACCTTGGTGGCGTGGGAAGCTCATGGGGCTGCAAGCAACACAACTGCCGTGGGGTGCATCCATGCGGCGCAAGTCGCCAGCAGCCTGCAGACGTGCATATTGAGCATGACTTGGAGCGTGCCGAGGGGTTTGGCTAGCCCAGCTTCCAAACGGATGAGTCGGTGGCTGCAGGTGCACACTGTGCTGGCAGCGGTGGAAACAGCACTGACCAGCTGTGGGGTGCATCTGCATGCTGTGCCTGCAGAGATGCTGACGGCATCTACATGATTGACTGACTGACTGCACAATCTCTGGCTGCATCATGGCTGAGCCAGTGCTGCCAAGGTTCCTCTCTATTATCGTGACGCTGGACGTCATGGCTGACCCCAGTGGTTCTCACATGTTACAACGGCACTGTTGCACTCCTACTATTTGACAGCACGCCGCCGCAACAGTAGTATGCATCTCCTGGCAATACCTGCAGGCTTGTTGGCAACATTTTTGTAAGTAGTAACACTGTCACAGCTTGATGTTGAAACTATGGCACCACCTGTCACAGTGGCATACGTCAACCTCTGTCACAGAGTCCCTGCTGCTGCTCCTCAACCAATCGACAGCACTCGAAAAGTTGACAAACAAACCCAATCTCAGGCTCTCAGCCTGGCCCTGGACAGGGAGATGGTGTGCAAAAGTGCTTCAAAGTTGGATACAACACCATACCATTTGAATTCAACAGGTTGCCACTGCAACCCAAGTCACATTCCTATCACGCCTGCCATCACTTCTGCTCTTACTGCTGAACAGATACCTATTGGAACAAAACGTACAACCCACTTTCCCACTTTGATAGAAATCACAGCGGAAGTCAAAATTCCAAGCTGTCACCTTCCACCGCAAGGCTGGCACGGTCATGCTGGTGGAATGTTGGGTTCCAACTGCAATAGTAATGTCCTGGCCCATCTTGACAAGTGTTTCCTGCTGCGTGTGCCATACTGCACGCTGGCACTACTAAGTGTCCGACATTACACAACACGGCTTTGAAAGCCAGCAACAGCCAGACACAACTGAAACAGTGCTGCCACACCTGCTGCAGCCAACCCGTAAACAGCGGCATGGATACTACAGTAGTACTGATCAAACACAACACACAACGTCGTGGTGCCCGAAAATCCATCCATCCATTAACGAGCTCAACTCATCCTTGAACGATAAATACTCCTCGGCAACCTCGTGCCTTCAGCAGAGGAGGCTGCTACTTCTGGTGGTGTGCCCCATCCTCAGAGGTCAGCCTCGGGTGGCCGCCATCCACAGCACAGGAGGCCGCTACTCCTGGTGGTGGTGTGCCCCTTCCTCATGCACGGCCTGATCCACATGGATGTGCTTCATCCCTGAAACCTTCACCCCTGCCAGGGCACTCGAGGCATGCTGTCCTGTCCTCAGGTGCACCTGCAGCTCCCTCTCCAGTTTCTTCTGCAGGTCAACATTCCCGTCCTGCAGCTCGGGAGACTGGGTCCAAGTCGTTGCTGCGTCCTCGCCATGCAGGCGGCGGGCCTTGCGGCGGCGCGTGGCGGCGACGGGCGGGGCGATCTGCTCGGCCATGGGGACACCTGAGCGGGCTGCCTGAAGGGACGACTGGGCGTCTGCCTGAGTCAGGGTGAAGACCTGCACGGGCGGGAACAGGAAGAGGACAGGGGGGAATGAGGATAACGGGCGATGCAGGGTGATGTTTCAACTGCATCAACTGTTCCCTATAACGAAGGGGTGAGCGTACAGCAGAAACCACAGACAGAGAAGCAGCTCATCATTGTGGAGCAAACGGGCCTTCTAGACCCTATCTCAGCAACCACCAGGAGGAACGCTCGCCGGTAGGTTTAGCGCACCCTCAGCATCAACAGTACTATGCAGGCAATGCACCAGTTGCTGCTTGTGCTCACCTCTATATCATCCAGGGACACCGTCTGTCCCGCCACCATGCCAGAGACGCGGATGGCAGGGTAGTAGCTGCCAGTGTTGTTCACAATCAAGCCACCCTGCAGCCATAAGTTCACCACAAAAACCGCACACGTCTGTGAGACACACCCGTGCCCACTAAATTCACCTGGCACCAAAGCGACCACTGGTGCGCTTGTACTTTGAGCGCTCTATCATGACGCTGCCTGATGCGGCAGCGTCAGCTAGACCTGGAGCTCTGAGGGCACATGAGAGAAGGCAGCGCAAAGTGTACAAGAATATTGTACGTCATGCATGCATGCATGCTAGCTAGCTAGCATATGCTAGCACTGTACAGCATCTCACACAAGATACAGCAGCAGGCACGCAGGTCAACCTTGACCCAGGCCTCACCAGAGTAAAGTGCTGGTAGGTGTCGATCAAAAAGACGCTGGTATCGACATATGCATCCACTGGGTAGGTGGCCGCCACCATGTTGGCAGAGTTAAGCAGCAGGTACTGCAGCTGCACAACATCGTTGTTGGGCCCACGCGCCCAAAGGTAGGTGTATACACGCGTGCCTGCACAACATCACACAAGAAGGGGTGAATCATGATGGCTTGGCTGACAGCGGTACTTTGGGCGTAGTGGGACAATACACACCTGCACAGAGCCCCGAGCAGCTGGAGGTGCGACAGCACTGAAAGTTGCTGCTAAGTGACTCACTGATCAGTTGGACTGGCCACCCATGGTAGGTGAATCAGCTGAGTGAGCTCAGTGATGCTTTAGGACTGTGCAGCTTGCAGACTCCATTGCAGGATTGAAGACAGCAGCAACGCCGTCTTAGGCTGACAGAGTTGGCTGCGGGAGCAGCACCAGCAAACCGACTGGACAGGTGCTGCTATGCTTACCTGCAGCCAGGTTTGCCAGAGCAGGTCCAGCTATGACGATAGCCCCAGGGCCCCCAGCAGCCACGCTGATGCCAAAGCCACCTGACCCAGCTGCTGCTGCTGTACGGGTGAGCGAGGCAGCAGCCCCGGAGGGGTTGACGGACCAGGACACTGCAGCAGCACAGAACAGACAACACGATCTGATGCTGGCCAAAGACAGCTGAGACGAGCAAGACGGATTGGCTGGTGCAAACGCTCCTGCTACAGCACTCATGATCGTTCTCTGCTACTGGCCAACATGGATATGGGCCTGACTGGGTCGGAAATTGCACTGCGCAGTGCAGGTGTCGCTGGCAGCCCTAGCAGCACGAGTCTATATTGCCGTTGCTGCAACAGCATGCTAAGATCTTCTACAAGCTTCAACTACTCACCTGCAGGAGCTTCAAACTGGCTGCTGGCAGTTGCCACAAACTGAGCCGGCACCGGAAGGCTGAATGGCCGAGAACCCCAGGGTCCCTTCAACCTCAGCCAGCTACCAACAGAGAAGCCGTCATCGCGTGACACGGCAAACAGCAGATAGAAGCCCGGCTGCAGAACGTGGATATTCGCAGGAGCAGTGACGGTAAGAGCCTGACCGCCTGCTGGTGCGAATGCCAGCTGCATGTGACGGATAGCCATAGTGGAGGAGTGTGTGGTAGTGCCGGGATCAGCAATGACCACGGCGACAATGTCGGCGACGGTGGTGTTGGCAGCGAGGGTGACTGTGAAGGTGGAGCCAAACTCGACTTGGGTGGGGACGGTAGCCCAGGTGGGGCGGGGGCCCAGCACGTAGTGCGGCTTGAAAAGCTCGATCCTGCATTGGCATCAGATCAGTGGCAGGCATGTGTTAGACACCTGGCGGTGTTGTACACTTGAGGAGGATCAAGAATTAAACGGTCTTGACAGCAAGCTAATCTGTCGCCTACACCGAGCCACAGCAAAATCCCCGCACAAGCTGGCATTGGCAGCAAGTCCACGATGAGACAGCCAAGAAAGACACAACGTACCTGAACTCAGCCCACTGGTAGGGTGTAACATCAAAGTCCCTCATGTGGTAGGATGTGAAGCCCTCAGCAATGGTGGACCCTCCCACCAGTATGTCACCATAGCTTGTCATCACATGACTGCCATGATACATGCGAGCGATGTTGGTGTAAGCCCCAGTGCGCCTGTACCGCCTGCCGGCCGGTGCGTAGGGGTCATAGATCCACGGCTCGTTAACAGGCACATTGCAGCTGTTAGGCCTGTGGTCCAAGTTTGACAGACCCTCCTCTGTCCCTCCGATCAGGATGATCTTGCCATTAGGCAGCAGCATTGCATCAGCCATGCAACGGTGCCCCAGCATGGTCTCCACCTCCCATTCGCCGAAGGTGTGTGTGCAAGGGCGGACACTACAGTGTACGTCTAAACGGATCCTCAGGGAAAAGTCTGAGCAGGGCTTGTAGAATGCTGCCTGGTATCCACCGCCAAACACCATGAACCACAGGGTGATATCAGCATTAGGGGTAGTCACAGGCTCCTGCAGGAGGACCATGGGGCCGGATAGTGGGTACTCCCAATAGTTGTTGCGAGGCAAGGGAGGAGCCGCAGCCAGTGCCTGCCCAGTGGATGGGTTGATGACCTGTACCGTCTGTGCCTGCCCAAACAGCAGCGCGCCAGAATACAGCGGCCACAGGCCGGGGTAGTACCCTCCGACCTCGCTGGCGAAGAAGAGGGGGTCGTTGAGTGGGAGGTATGGTGCGTTTTCGCCCATGTTGTTGGCACGACCCACGTAGGTCTTGTGGGCCGGGTCCCAGACATCAGAGCCCAGCGCGCGCGGCGAGCCTGGGCCGTTCATGTCACCACCAGTGACGTAGCAGCGCCCGTCTGGCAGCAGCATAGCACCTCCGTACCATCTGCAGGGCATTTCAACGTGATGTCAGTTGTGATCAAAAGTGGCTGATGCTGCTCCTCGACCTACATTTGCATGTCCTGTTACAAGCCAAGTACAGTACACGCTGGCCAGAAGGCATGGTTGCTGAAGTCTTCTTCTCTGCTGTTGTGTGTGTACACTTGTGATTGCACCCCGCCCACTGCCTCACCTGCCGTAAGGCATCGCCCTCTCGCCAAAGTCCTCAGCACGGTGCTGATAGCGGTGGTACAGCATGGTCGCCCACACGGCATACTCATTGACACCGCTCGCGCCAAAGTAGCCTGCATAGCCAACACCCAGGAAGGCGGCTCAACAAAGCAGTGCCTACTGTACGGCAATGGCTATGCAGCATGCACTGCCTTGCGGACCCATTGTTGGCCATGCGGATTAGACACGTCCTGTCAGACAAGAGGGCACGGGTATGCATGCTCCGCCACTGCAACAACTGCCATTTCGAGCAGTAGCCGCACACGATGCTGCTGCCGCTCCATGCTTCTGCCACAGCAGCACATGCCCTTACCTGAGAAGCCAGCGAAGTCTCCCTCTGGCAGGCGCACCCACATGCCACATGAGGCGTCCCTGATGTTCAGGATGCTGCGTGCAGTGTTGTTGGCCCTCACCCACATGTACGTCGTGTTGCGGCCATCCCAGGAGGGCGGGTGGTTGCCGCCCAAAAAGTCCTGCACGGCAAGGCAGTATCGTCAGTGACGCATTCGCAACACACCAGTGCGTAAGGGTCTACACTGAAGTTGATGCCACAGGGCATGAGCAGCACACAGGTATAAATAGATCTGCCTCTGAGAGCTGCCCCATCCTGGGCTTTATCACTGGTTGCCGGTGATGGAGGCCTCTTCCCCGAGCATACCCAGGTAACATTGTTGCTGACTGCGACACCATCACACAACAGGCAGTAGCAGTATTGTGGCTGCTGGAGCTACTTACAATGAGCAGGAATTCATCCCTTCCTGTGACTTGCATCACGTGCACAGCTGAGATAGGGAACTCCATGAGGTACTGATAGCGGCCACCTGCAGCAGCAGCACACGCGGACTGTCTGTTGTCCAATACTGCCCAGCACAATGCAACCAATGCAACCTTGCATACAGGCTGCACACTTGAAGCTTCACTATGAAAGCGGGATCACCACCCTTTGATGGATGCTGGGGCCGGGCTGGGCACCATGGTTGGCTTGGTGACCTCCATGACCTCCATGTTGTGTGTCGCTATCATTTCAAGGGGGTGGATCTGCTTGCGCTACAAAAATCACAGCCTACAAATGACCTGCGTAGGCTATCTAGCTAGCCGTGCGTGACACCCAGGCGCTAGCATAGCCAATTTTCAGTACTCAACTGCCTGTCAATCTAACATCTGTGCGCAACCTCGACAAATGCCATTCAAGGTTGGAAGGAGAGATGAAGTTGCATGTGCAGCACATTGCCACGGTGCGCTGCTGTACTGCTCTATCCACTGTAGTGCAGCGCGATTCTTCAAGCCGTACCTGCGCCAGTATCGTACTGCACTCCCGTGAGCCTGTACAGGCTGATAGCGTACTGCCCTCCACAGCGGTCCGCCCCTCTGTAGTCCTTGCAGGCATTGGTGCAGCCGTCGCTGGGACCCAGGGCCGTTACGTAAGCCTCGTCATAAGCACCCCTACACACAGACAACCAGACACACCAGCACACGCTGAGTGGCGAATAATTGGACAGCACCCTGATTATGGCAGTGGGCGCAGGCGATATGACAGCATAGGATGTCTTGGTGTGGCGCGCATGGTGGTGAAGGGCACAACCGATGTTGTGATTTGAAGGAGCCACTGCTTAGTAAGACAGCACCTTCAAGGGAAGGAGCCTCAAGGTTTGTCATACTTCACTCACCAGCACTGGCGGCCATGCTGTGGGAACACCTCTCCGTTGGTGATACCAAACAGGGGGTAGCCAGCTGCCATCGCCCGCCTGGCACACTCCCAGCTGTCCATGCCCTCTGCCTGCCCCAGCCTCCTCCACATACGGCGCTGGATTGGGCTCGGGGGTGTGTGGCTGTCGTCAAACACTTGGTCAACAGTAAAGCAACCTGCACAGAGCACAACAGAGCACAACAGCAGCATACATACGTACCTCCATGTGTGCTTCATTAAGAGGCTTTTCACCACCCGATGCATACGCACTAGAATTTGTTACTGTAGCACAGCATGTTGCTCCAACACAGTGTCTCAAGTTACACCATCAGTTTGGAGGATCCTCCAAAGGCAGTCAACACCATGAGCGCATGGTGGAGTGAAGCTTGCTGGCTGTCACAATGAGCACAACATCAGCAGGCAGCCATGCTTTGAGTCCCTACTACAGCGGCGGCTGCACACGTCTGTAGTGGCCGTTTACTTGGGCAGACCGCAGCAGTAGCTGTATCACATGGACAAGAGGCAATGTGTACCTACCTACTGAGGTGTAGGGAGGCACGTCCTCAGGAGGGCTGGGTGGTGGCACTGTGTACAAACTGCACAGGAGAGCAACAAGCGCATGCAAAAGCAATTTTTTAAGTCATGCTGCAATCTACCAACATTGCCCCCACATCAATGCCGCCCATGGGTGACTCCTTCATCAGGCCTATCTGTACAGGGCACAAGTGTCAAGGCAACCCAGGACTCCTGTACTAAGCAACAACTGCAAAGCAGCTGTACTAAGAGCAAGTTGCCTCATCAACAGAGGTCTAGCCTGGTGCTGCTGCCGCTCACTTCTGCGCTGGCATGTTGAGCATCATAAGGCCTTACCTATTGGCATTGGGGCCTCCACAGATCTCATCAGGCGCTCCACCACAGGGCATGTTGCAGCTGTCATCAGGCAGGGCTCCTAGGCTGGTGGCCTGATCCCAGTCATCAGCTGCACGCGCACAGGGACAAGCAAACAAAACAGAAAGCAGACAGCATTCAAGTCACATTTTTAGGGCAATGTCAGGGCAGCACAGCACCCCTGAGATTGGTCAGACTGCACACGGCGTGTAAATATTGACTGGCAACTACTAGTGGTCAATGCACACCCACACCATCCGCTGAACAATGTGCCCCGCGACGAGGCAGCGCGGAGCTCAGTCGAGGTGGTTGCTGTCACCCTATCTGAGAAAAACGTCTCCGCCATGCACTGCGAGCTACAGGATCAAACCGCTTGCTATGCCTCATCAACAGCGGCACAGCACGAGTACAGCGAAGCAGCTGACTGTATTGTACTAAGAGGCTCAGTGACTCACAGCCGAAGCACTCCCCGCCATACTGCAGGGCAAACACTGTGAGGTAGCGCTCCTTCGTGCGACGGGCACACTCCGCTGTTGTCATTGTGGCAGGGTCACCGCCCAGCAGGATGGGCAGCATGCGGGGCATTTGGTCAGCATAGCACCTGGACAGCACCACATGCACCAGCGTCAGCCGAAAGCAGCTGGGTGAAAACTCTCAAGCACAATATCTACAATATCCTTTCAAACCAGGTGCACAGATGCTGCGCCCGGCCTGGCCGCGCAACCAGTGACATTGGGGTTGGTGTTTTGCGCGTGATGACTCATTCAAATCTGCCAAGCAGTTGACACACTATACTGTCACTGACGGGAGCAGCCAGACAAGCAAGTAAAGCCCAACCTCGCTCACCCACGGAACGTCCAGTCCTGGCCAGGCACAGGCTCAGGTGGGGGTGTGGGTGGTGCAACTGGCTTGGAAGGCAGCCTGTACACACTGTTAGCCAGGGGGCCACCACATGAGCCTGTCGGGTCGCCGCCGTTGCAGGCCATATTGCAAGCCTGGCTGGTACCGTACTGCAAGGCCGTTGCCTCGCTCCTGCCTGCACACATACAGGGCACAGTGCGCCCATAAATTGATCAGCACAGGTGGTGGGACGTGGATGCTTCATGACAGGTCCTTGCATCGTCCCACAGACGGCACGCATGCACCATGCACATGATGCATAGTCGTCAGCATGAGGAGCAATGACAGGCAGCCGAGATTTTGCTGCACACAGATGCTGCAAAGCACTGAAATGCCCGCAGCTTACCTGCATAGCACTCCGAGGCATACTGCACACCAAAGACCGTGTAGGGAGCTGCACAGGCAACATGTGGCACAATGGAGCAGCAGGACAGTCAGTTGCCAGCATGGGAGCTTGCATGCGCCATGCCAGACCCAACGTGCAATCAGTGGCTGCTCGATTGTGAAGTACAACTGAGCAAGGCATGTTGCAGCTGCAGTTGATTGCTGCCACTGCAGAACAGTCGAGCACAGCTGCCAGCAGTCCCGTACCTCTGGCGCTGTATGCCAGCTGTGCGCACTCGTCCACTGTCATTGTTGCGCTGACCCTCAACTGAACTGGCAGTGCCCTGACCCCAAACTGGTCACCAAAGCACCCTGCAGACAACAGAAATCACGTGCAGTGCGGGGCGCTAGAGCATGTGAGTGGTGGTATGTACCAGGATGTGCACCCAATACATGACATGCATGGCCAGGTGCAAGAGAGTACAGGTGCATGTCCACATCTGTCCAGCCACGCAGGCTCTGCATGCACCGTGCCAGTGACCATGCAAACCGCCCAGCGCACTCAGCATGACAGCAAGTGAGTGACGTTGCAAGTGGATGCTGGTCAGCCAAGCAGGCTTGAATGCAGCGTGCCCTGTTGACCCTGATGATTCACAGGAACCGTCTGTGTGGCAGCAGCATGCAAGCTGCTGCAGTACTCCCCGCCGTGACATCCACTCACCAAGGGGGGTGATCTCAATATCTGATTGTCCTCCTGGCACAGGGTTGGGTGGCACGTAGGGTGGCGCATTCGGGTCCACAGGTGGTGTGACTGGAGGTGTGACTGGAGGTGTCACGGGTGGCGTGACCGGGGGTGTGACTGGAGGTGCCACGGGTGGTGTGACCGGAGGTGTGACCGGGGGTGTGACCGGGGGTGTGACCGGGTGTGTGACTGGAGGTGTGACTGGAGGTGTCACGGGTGGCGTGACCGGGGGTGTGACTGGAGGTGTGACTGGAGGCGTGACCGGAGGTGTCACGGGTGGTGTGACTGGTGGTGTGACGGGTGGTGTAACTGGGACTGTGTTGATCCTGTAGACGCTGGTTGCCAGTGTGCCTCCACACCCGCCTGGTGCATCGCTGTGCCACCAGCAGGGTGTGTTGCAGTTGTTGGCTTGACCGTGCTTCTTGGCAGCCTCCTCATCACTGCCTGCAACAGCAATGACAACAGCACTCGCACTCAATATGTATAATGCATATACTGCCTGCAACAGCATTGAGTGTAAGCGCGCATGTGTGCAGTGAGCCCTGGCGGAGTCGCAAGGTGTGTGAAGTACAGCACTGGGGATCCATCCTTGAGGGGCAGATGCGGGGGGCTGTTGAGACACAGGGTTGCTTGCTGCGCTGCGGGGCTTTAGGTCAACATGCTGATCATGGTGTTGTGGCGCAGTGCCAGGGCGCACCTGCATAGCAGCTTTGCCCCCATTGCAATCCAAAGACAGAGTGTCCTGCAAGGCAGCACAACAACAGAGAGCAGAAGTTCAACACAACTGATGAGACGGCTGCTGTGGTGCTATATCCAAGCAGGTGCCCCAAGCCAGGCTGGTCTGGTGACATAGCAGTGGCGCTTGACTGCGTGCCTAAGGCAGCAGCTGCTGTGCCTCATGTCGGCAGAGCATCGCACGCGCTAGCTAAGCAAAGCTGCTGCAACTTGATGCATTTGGTCAATCAGCGCTCCTACAGCTGTGACCATGCTTTGTCCAACAGGTGGACCCAACTGGGGCGTAGCTTTTACGTCACCCCTAAAACAGCCAGGAACCGCCCTGCTGTGAGGCCTGTAGGAGGAATAACACAAACCAAACAGTGTTGACGCACCTGCAGCCTGTGCCAGGGCCGCACACCTCTCTACTGTCATGCCCAGTTCCGAGGTCAGCAGCACAGGCAGTGAGTGGTCACCGATGATGTCCGCGTAACAGCCGACAGATGTGAACCCCCTGTTCACGGCTGGCGCAGGAGCAGGCCTGTTGTTGCCCACCACATACACTGTGGTGGCCAGGGTGCCGCCACAGTCGCCTATTGGGGTGTTGTGGCAGCTGGATGTGCATGCTGTGCTGGCGCCAAGACTCTGGGCGCGCGCAACATCAGAACCAGCCCTGCAGCACAACACAGCACAGCACGGCGCCGCCGCAGATGGCATGTGTTCAGATTTCACACTGCGCTGACTAGCCGCTGTTTGGCGCCGATCACAGCTGGCATGCAGACCATGCGAAAGCTGCAGCAGTAGCCAGGCCGACACAAACCACACGCGGGCAGCCAAGAAAACAAAAGCCACACTCACCAGCATTCCACGCTGTTCTGGAGACCAAAGACAGTGTAGCCTCCAGCCACCGCCAGCCCAGCACAACGTGCAGGAGTCATAAGCCCACTGGTTTGCAGGTTCTCTGGCAGCATGCGGTCCCAGGAGTCGCTAAAGCAACCCAACTCGGTGAAGTCAGGCAGTGTATACACGCTGAGAGCATTGCTGCCTCCGCACTGCTGGGTGCTGTCCCCCATGCAGGATTTTGTGCAGCCTGTGCTGGTGCCCAGTGCTGTAGCGTAGGTGAGGTCGTTGGATGCCCTGCAGAGTAGGAGAGGGCAGGCGCCAATAGAAACTTCATGCATGTAGCTTGGGTTGAGGAAGAGTAGTTGTAACTGCCGCTGCATCGGGGCTGTCATTCCCTCAGTAGTGAATGCCTTACAGCTTGGATGTCATCTACAGACTGCAACAGGCCTTGTGGCATTCACAAGACACCACTGTCAGAATCACTTTCTCTGTCAGACACACTTCTGCCAGATGTGACAGCGTATTGTCCCCTCGCAGCTCCAGTCTGCACGGATGCAGAAGGTGGCGTACATGCACTCTGCCTACTGCCGTCACAACCGCAGGCTTGGCAGCTTCGGGAAAACAGGCGGACGCACAACGGACCAGCACTCACCAGCACTCCCTGTGCCACTTGAGGCCGAACACCTTGTAGCCTTCCTGCTTGGCCAACAGGGCACAGAAGGTGGGTGTCATCCTGTCATCAGCCCACAGGGGAGTCATGCGCCTGTCTCCTCCTTGACCATCCGCGTAGCAGCCTTGGAGGGTGGCAGTAGTGTCACTACTGGCTGGAGGGGCTGTTGTGTCCGTAATGGAGTACTGCAAGTTTGCAAGAGCGTGATCAGCAGCAGGTCAACAAACAGTGGATTGGTACGCACAATACCTCACAATCCAGCAAGCATGGGACCTTGCGCTGGCAACGGCTCAGATGCAGCAAGGCAACACATGCCAATCGGCTGCTGACTTGGCTGCTAGGCATCGCGTGTTTGCCTTGTGGGTGGGAAGGTTAACTGCTGCTACAGGGTAAAGCCAGGTTAGATCGGGTTGATGCGTTGACAGCTGCACAGTGGGGAGCTCACCAAGCTGACAGCATTTGCCCCGCCACAGGTCTGCGATGCATCTCCAGCACATGGCGTGTTGCACTCCGTGCTGGTTGGATACAACATCCTTGCAGCCTTCAAGTCAGCACCTGGGCACCACAAAGTGCAGGCAGGGTGGGGGGCAGACAACAGCACACGTGCAGGGGTTGCAGCGCTCCAATCAAGCATGCTGCTACTGTGTATTGCCATGGTCTAAAACTTCTGCTTTTGAGCATACCTGCCCAGCACTCGTTGCCTCGGACAAGGCCATACACAGGAAGGCCCCGTGCCCGTGCTGCATCTGAGCATGCCTTCACAGTGACTGGACCGGCCAGAGTCAACCGCGTGGACACCAGAGCTCGCTTGGGTCCGTCCTGAAAGCAACCTATCAGCGTGTCTGCGCTGGCTGACGCTGCTGCAAGCAACAGTACGAGACAGATAGGAACGTGCAGAGATCGTCTTCTTCCCGCCATCCTGATTGGATGCAAACTGCGGTGACGATGCCCACCGCTACCGTTGTATGTCAAACGCTCAAAGACAACCTGATCACACCGAAGGCAAGGTGTACGAGGGACCTGGCCGCGGCTGTAGCTGTCCTTTCATACCCAAGCTGTCACATAATACTAATCCCCCTGGAACTGCGCGATCTGCTCAGTCTGAACGCATACAACATATTTGATCAATGCTTCAAGAGCAGCCCTTCACCCAGACAGCACCCTTGAGCTGTTTCACACCCTGCAAGCCAAAGATGCCCACCCGCGGGTAGCACCTACCACGTTGCCCAACTACACTTTCAACACCCAGCTGCCTTACCCACCTGCTCATTGCTTTGAGGACTGATTAATGAACAACCACGGCTCCAGGACGCCCTCGCCACTGATGCTGTCCAACCGGTGCCAGAAGCGGGCACTGCTGCTCAAGGGGGTTCTGCCTGTGACAGCACTTCCGTCAAGGCTGACAGGCGCCTGCTGCTCCTGCTGCTGGTGCCCTACTGGTGGGGCAATTTGAGAGGGCTTGCTGAACCTTGCCTGCTGCTGCCACGGGACTGCTGCTGTGCATGCCGCAGCCAGGCTGTGCTGCCGAGCATCTGGCAAGAAACCAGGGAGGTACCGTGGGGATGGCAAAGGTGTGATCACAATGCTGATCACACCCAGACTGGTGCAGTAGGCAAGGACAGGGCCAAAGCCTGTAGCATAGAGGAAACACAGCAGCGCATTTCAGCAACCACCGTTGTCCTGCTTGCCCCCACCATGATGGGGTGGCCGGTAAGTGGTGCTGTCTGCCTCATCACTGCTGAAAGACAGGTAGGCACAGCAAAGTGCTGCTGCTGCTGCTGTTGCTGTGCGAGCCCACCAACTCACATGCTGCGACCATGCCCTGAGTGCGCTGCGCTGCTGCTGGGGGGGGGAGGGGGGGCGCACCTGTGTCACCTGTGACCACCACCAAGCAGCCGGCCGTTCTCGCAGCTTGTGCAAAGTTGTATGCATCAGTCCTGAGCCGCACATCAGCTGCTTGCTGCTTGTTCTCCACCTGCTGTATGTCAACACCTCCTTGCATGAGCTGCTCCAGCAGCGGCTGGCCTGCAGCAGCGGCAGACGGAGGCACGCTGTTGAGCAAGTAACTCCTAGATTCCTAGAGTTAGCCTGTGCCGGTCTGCACAATGCGGGGCCTGCTGCGGCAGTGCTGTTGCCATGCAAAAGGCGGCCAGCAATGGATTATGGCCTGCTGGCGATGCAGGCATGCGTGTCTAGGACCATCATGCGGGACTAGGTAGAGGTCCAGCTCGCGTCACTCACCAAGCATTTGGGTTGTGGTCCTGTTAACATAGCAGGTAACTGAGGGCTGATGGCTGAGCCCTAGGTCCATGAGGAAGTCCTTGACCTCTTCAATGGCAGGGCACATGGTCTTTCGCACGTTGGCTGGACATACATTGTCCAAGTCCCACAGCAGTCGAGTAGCAGTTATGCCAGATAAGTCGAGAGGTGCTGCTGCCATTGCCTTGGTTGTTGTGACCATTGCACGCTCAACTGCCTTGCTTGACTTGAGCGGTTGCTGCAGTAAGGGTCTGCCACGCTGCCGCACAGGGGGCGTGCTGCCACTGCTGTGCTGCATGCTGAACTGAGACATACGACCTTGCAGGGCTGCAGACTGGAGCATGAAGTTTCAACAAACTCAATTTACTGTAAAAGAGATGTGTACTGTGACAATGCTGCAGACTGCATGCCCGATTAGGCTGACTGGGGCGTGGGGGGTGTAGATGTCAGATCAGAGGTGCAGCCACGTTGCATCGTTATCTTACTTGTCTGCGCACACGGCATGAAATGGCCGCTTTTTATCTCCTGAAGTCGATCTATCTTTCTAATCGAGTTGTGGCCTAACGCCCCATGAAACCATGAAACATGGGACGACGATCCATGTCACCACAGACAGCGTGTGCTTTTGCAAGTTTGTCTTTGTCCAATCCGTTTAGTAGGTGCTAACGGACGATAAAAACGGGATTCAGCCCAACGTCGTCAATGGTTACAGTCACAGTGCAACCCGAGCTTATTCTGCAAGCGCAGGCCAGATACTCGCTGCGCTGCCGAGGTGCAAAGTCAGATCTGCAGATCTGCTGCAGCCAACACCCTGCTCCTCCAGTCACAACCACCCAGTCGGTCAAGTTGCGGCCCTGGTCTTGCCGCACCCCATGCCCACCACCCTCCAGCTGCCGGTCACCGGGTGACGTGCAGCCAGTGAGCGCCCCCCTGTAATGAGTAAGGTGCAGCTGGTCCGTAACAGATTGCCAGCACTCACAAGAGCGCCACTGGGCCGGAAAGCTGCTGATCACAGGCCCCCAGTCCTGTGCACCATGCAGCACGATACAGGCCAAGGCACACCTCGCCTGTTGTGCAGCCAGATCACATGCACCACTACCACAGCAACCCATGCCAAACGTCAATGCATGCTGCATGCAACAGCTGCAACATGTATCTGCAGACAGCAGGCAGCAGCGCTTGCTGGCAGTGCATGTCCCCATGCTAATACACGTGCTGGCGCTGGCACTTCGCACAACAAGGATTGTACAAGATCAAACAAAGACAATCCGCAACCCAACACACCATCCACAAAAGGCCATGGCTTCTGCTTCAAAAGGGCGGCGGCCACCAATGTGCTTGCTGACAGTAGCAATGCGCCGCTGCCCACGCACAGCTGCATTCGCCATGCTCCGGACTGCCCCAGCTGGTCCCCTGCCATCAAATCCCAAACCATACACAGGGTGTATAGGTGGTAGCCACCACCTTCCCATCCACAGCTGCTTCCATCTGCTGTAAGGACCACCCCTCCATCACTGCAGCAGCCTCCTCCCTCCCACCCTGCTGGTGCAGCTACTCCACGCAGCAGCCGCAGATGCAGAACCCGCTGCATCCCTGCTGTCGGTGAGCCTCACTGCGCCCAGCCACAGTCTGCTGCTGCCACTCGGTGCAGTGCTGTGCAATGCCGCATGCCAGGCGCTGCAAGCTCCCCACAGCACTGACGCGCCCTGCCCTTACTCGTCGCTGCCCTCTGCATCATCCTCAGACTCTGCAGCAGCCTTGGCTGATGGCTTCCTGCTGCGCTTGCCAGACTCTGCAGCAGCCTTGGCTGCTGGCTTCTTGGCTGGCTTGGCAGCAGCTGGCTTCTCCTCAGCTGCTGGCTGCTTCTTGGGCCTGCCACGGCCCTGCAGGGCAGGGAGCACAGGGCGGGTAAGGAGCACAAAAGCAACAGCGGCAGAGCAATACGCAACACGTTACAATGTTGCAGCACAAGGCTGGTGAGGCAGTTGACACTCTTCATGCTCCTACATCAGTTGAAAGTTCTCCACACATGGCCAGTTCCAAGGCCGCTGTACGCCTTCGCACAAGCAAGCCAACACAGAAGCTGCTCAGCGACACAACAACACAGTGGTGCAGCTGCAGCTGGCAAGGAGTCACCCTCACCCTCTTGGCAGGTGGTGGTGCAGCCTCCTCCTCCTCCTCCTGCTCGTCCTCCTCCTCATCCTCCTCTGGCTCAGGCTGTGGCACCTTGCGGGGGCGCCCACGCCCACGCTTGACGGGGGCAGCCTCAGCCTCAGACTTCTTGGCACCTGCTGACAGACGCAAGAGAGGGGCGGCAAGGTGAAGACGAAATGAGGGGCGGCAGAGGTGGGGCGGAAAGGAGGGGTGGAAGAGGTGGAGCGGAAAGGTGAGGCGGAGGAAGTGGGGCGCAGGGAAGTGAGTTTGACAGGTCGCGCGTAGGCGAAGACGGGGGAGGGGGTGGTGAGAGGGGAGCACAGAGGGGTGGCATGAGGCAGTTGAAAGATCTGCAGGAGTTGGCTACAAGCCAGGTGGGTATGGCAGGGTTTCAGCTGTTGCCAAACGGCAAGGCTTGCAGGTGCGCATTAGTTGTGTGCCAAGCTTCAGGCAGTATTTGTAGGCATCACACCACCGGCACTGCGCTGGCCTAGAACATGTGGGGTGCGCATGCATAAGTATGTTGGACGCCGACCCCACAAGTTCTAAGCCAGCGCAGTGACGCTGTACAATGCCTACACATGATGCGTAAAGACTTCGGTACCAAAGCAGACGCTGTTGGCAGCAATGTGGCTGTGCCTCTTTCACCCTCGGCTTACCTGCTGGCTTGCTCTTCTTTGCAGCAGGCTCAGCCTTCTTGACACCTGCAGTGGTCGCAGCAGCAGCAGCAGCAAAGGTAATGTCGAGTTCATCCACGCCCCACTGTAAACATATATATACAGACCGTCATGCGCCCAAAACCATGTACACCGCCAAATCCACCAGCACACTGGCAACTAACAGTGAAGGGCGACTCTGGTTGGGGGATGTGCTGCCTGTGACAAGCAATGCACTGAGTTGCACCTGTCTGCCCCGGCCCACAGCAGGATGAGGCTCCATTATATTCAGATGGGTTGAAGTGCAGCCACACCTTTGCCGCGCACTTTCCTGACACTGCCGAGGGCATATATGTTGTTGCAGGGTCGTCGCTTCCTTTTGTAACCCCCCCATCATCCCCACCACCACTGCATGTTTGCGCAAAGGGACCCAGGTAGACCTTTGACACGCACCACACCTCTTCACGCTGCCTGCAGCCCTCAGTCGATACCTCAGGCACCTCCTCTGGCCTGATTCTCACCACATGGTGTTCATTCAGCCCTTGCCCAAGGTTCATCCCAGCCCCCACGCGCCCCGTGTCTCTCACCTGCACCGCGCTTCTTGGCTGCAGCTGGGGGCTCAGGCGTCTCCTCAGGCTCCTCACCCTCCTCAGACTCCTCACTGCTCTCAGCAGCAGCAGCCTCAGCCTCGGCTGCCTCTGCAAAGACAAAAGGAAAACGAAACAAGTATGAACATATATTCACATGAGCTCGTGTACACACGCCGCACTCAGCAGCAGCAGCCTCAGCCTCTGCTGCAACTGCAAAAAACAAAGTGAAAACAGAAAAATCTGTACGCATACCCTTATCTACTAAGCTGCAGAACAACGCTGCTACCGGTGACTGCCTTGCATTCGCTCAGGACAGCCGTGCTTATGCATGCTCCAGGGTTGAACAGATGGCACGCATGGCAAGCAGACAAGACCCCAGGCCCCACCCCACCTGCAGCCTTTACTGATGGCTTCTTCTGGCGCTTGCTGCCGCGCTGGGGCTCTGCTGCTGCGGGGGCGGGCGCCTCGTCCTCACTAGAAGCAGCCTCCTGCTCACTCTCAACATTGGCAGCCTGGGGAGTGAGGGACCCGGGTGGGGGCCAGTTGGGTGTACAAATGTCAGCAAAAGTAAGCTTGGAGGCGGACAGCAGCGTGGTTTCATGGAGTGGGAGGGTGGGAGTGTCGGTGCTGTAGCTCCTAGTTAATGGGGCATCACCTGCAGTGGCCTTCGACATCAAGATTGGTGCATCCAGAGGGTAACCTGCACTCCTGACGGCCCTGTTTCGCAATGCCCCAAAGCTCCCCACTCCTAGCCCGAATTCCAACTTTCACAGTTGGAATGATGGCTTGCGTTCACAGCCACACCAACTGGCTGACAAACAGTGCCTCCCAGGCTCTCCTTCTTGCCACCCATGTACGCCCTCTTGGCCCCTCCCCCCCCCCCCCCCACACACACACACACACAGTACAATCATCATCTATGCAGTGCTTTCATCCACAGCTCCACATTGTGCTTGCTGGACTATGCTTCCATGCTCTACCTTCTTGCTACCCCTCTTGGAAGCCGGCTTCTCCGCCTCCTTCTGCTGCTTGGCAGCGGCCTTGCCGGCAGCTGCAGCACCCCCATTGGCGCCCTTGGCAGCGCCCTTGTCAGCCCTCATCTACAGCACACACAGACATGGTTGTTAGGTGGGGATGTATGGTGTCACAAGATTGGTTCGCCTGTAGATACAGGCCCTGCGTTGTCGGAAAACACACGCGGACAGGTGGCATATGGTAGCAGCAAGCCCAGGTGGGTACTGCAGGCAGCGGTGCTGGAGCTTCCACAGGACTACTCAAAGCTACCTGGCCTGTCAGTACACCTTTTAACTAAGTTTAGACATGCACGTATCAGCACTGCTGTAGGGTACTATGCACAGGGCATGAAAGGTACAGTAGGTGCGGGCAGCAACCAAGGCACTGACACTTCTTGTCCTGCTCCTGTGTGCTAGCCTAGACCCGTGGTGGTGCTGTAACGGAACCACCACACCCACCGTATATCTGTTGCAGACGCCTTTGGTCACAACCAAGGAGGGTCTCTACTCCACTCCACGGACTTTCGAAACCAGAGATCAGACTTCCTTGCCTTTCACAAATAGCAAGACCAGCACTGTCTCTGCAAACGCAAACGAAAGCGCAACAATGAACAAAACGATCATACTGAACCGCCTTGGTAGGAGTTGTGGAAGGCAACAATGCATAACACACAGCCAAATAAATAGCTCCTACAGCTACGTGGAAACCGTGAAAACCAGTAGTCAAGTAAAATGCAGACCCATACACTGTATCACTAAATGTGAAAGGTGCAGAAGCCGGTACTGATACCACCCAGAACCCAAGGAAGTAGGAACGCGACCTCCTAATCAAAGATAAGAAAGAGGATGGCGACCAGGTAAAAACTAGCTGAAGGAGCCGATCCTCCCGTCTAGAGCAGATAATGCACTCTTTTAGTGGGCTCCTGTATAGACCTTCTAGACAAGTCAGGTGCTCTGGAAAAGACCACCTCTTTGTTTTGGGGTCTGCCATCTGGCAAAGCCAGTAGCCAGTGCCTGAGCCTTTGCCTTACTTTGGCATTGCTAGTGCACTTTTATGCTATACTGGTTTCTGACCTGTCAGTCAGGACATCTTCCTTTCAGTGCTTGCCTTGTCGTAGGCAGTGCCCCAAAAGGCATCTGGCAAATTTTTTTATGGGTGTTTAGACATTTAGTTATTTTCTAATGCCATTTTCTTTTTTAAATTTGCTGTACCTGGCCATTGGCATCTGGGCTTTAGCTCTAGCCATAGGGCATAAGCACTAGCCGAAGGGCTCTGGCTTTGCCATAAAGCACTGGCGTTAGCCAGGCTAGGCTAGGCAAAGCCAGTGTGCTCTTGATATGATATCACCTATGCGATAACCAATTAATATCTTTTACTATTTTTTATACTTTATTTTTATTTCTATTTATTAAATAACACAGTAATTCTTAAAGAACCCGAAGACAAGCGACCTAAGCCTGAGCAGGTTGAAGGGGGGCGAATAGCCCTCATATTGGAAGACCGAACCGGTGACTGTTTGAGTCATTATCAGTGATCAGGTTCCGCACGTTGTCTAAGGAGACGGTGCACCGAACGACAGGTTTGATAAGCTGCACGTTACCTTGAAAAACTTCACAGGAGAAATGGAGCCACAACGGCACAGCAGCTGGCTGCTGTGAATCTGTGCCTTTGCTGACCTTTTGCTGTGATGGTCAGTATCCCTGAGGAAGGCTGCTGCCCTCTGCCTCATCCTCAGACTCAGCAGCAGCCTTCCTGCCGCGCTTGGCTGCTGGCCTTTGGCAGCTGCTGACTTCTCCTCAGCTGCTCAGCTTCTTGGGCCTGCCACGGCCCTGCAGGGTAGGGTGCACAGGGTAGGGAGCAACAAAGCAACAGGGGCAGGAGAAGGCGCAACATATTACTTACTGCAGCACAGGCTGGTGAGGCAGCTGGCACTTGAGGGGCCAGCCCCGCACATGCCATTGATGGGAGTTCAAGGCTGCTGTATGCCTTTACACAAGCAGGTCACCACGGAGGCTAAGCAGTGAGAAGGATACTGTCAGGAGGCTGCAGTTGGCACCAAAAAAGTCACTGACCCTCTTGGCAGGTGGTGCTGCCTCCTCCTCCTCCTCCTCCTCCTCCTGCTCGTCCTCCTCCTCTTCCTCCTCTGGTTCAGGCTGTGGCACCTTGCGGGGGCGCCCACGCCCACGCTTGACGGGGGCAGCCTCAGCCTCAGACTTCTTGGCATTGCCTGCTGGGAGCGGGAAACAGGGGCGCGGTTGGGAAACAGGAAGGATGTTTCAGGGATGGCCGATAAGCAAGGCGAACGGGAGGGAAGGGGAATCCAGCATTGGCAAATGGGCCAGCCTCAGCCTCTGCTTTCTTGGCACCTCCTGAAGGCAAGACGCAAGAGAGGGGTGGAGGGAGGGGGGGGGGGGGTGGCGGACAGGAGGTTTTGGGAAGATGGAGCGAAAGGAAGGGTGCAAGAAGTGGAGCGCAAATAGGTGAAGTGCAGGACGTGGGGCGCAGGGAAGTGGGTTTGACTGGTCGTCCTTAGGCAAAGGCGGTGGGAGGGGGTAGTCAGAGGGGAGCGCGGAGGGGTAGAGTGAGGCAGGTAAGAAGCTTGCAGGAGTGAACTACAAGCAAGATGGGTATGGTAGGGTTTCAGCTGTTGCCAAACGGCAAAGCTTGCAGGCGTGTGCGCATGAGTTTGTGTGCCATGCTTCAGGCAGCATGTGTATGCATCACATCACCGGCACTGCGCTGGCCTAGAACATGTGGGGTGCGCATCCAACAGTATGTTAGACGCCAACCCAACAAGTTCTAAGCCAGCGCAATGCCGCTGTACAATGCGAACATATGATGTGTGATGTGACTTCAGTATCGCAGTGGATGTTTCTGGCAGCAATGTGGCTGTGCCCCTTCGACCCTGGGCCTACCTGCTGGCTTGCTCTTCTTTGCCGCAGGCTCAGCCTTCTTGACACCTGCGTTGATTGCAGCAGCAGCAGCAGCAAAGACAAGGTCCAAATCATCCACGCCCCACTACAAGGTCCATATCATCCACGCCACACTGCAAACATATTCTTACAGACTGCCATGCGCCCACAGCCCTGTACACCGCCAGATCCACCAGCACACTGGCAACCAACAGTGTCAGAGCGACTCTGCTGGGAGATGTGCTGCCTGTCACAGCCAGTACAATGAGCTCATGCACCATTCTGCCCTGGCCCACAGCAGGAGGAGGCTGCAATAAATTCAAATGGGTCAAAGTGCAGCCACACCTTTTCCGCGCTCTTTCCTGACTACTGCAGAGGGCTCACATGTTGTTGCAAGCTCGTCACCTCCTTTTGAAACCCCCCACCACCCCCACCACCACTGCATCCTTGCTCAACAGGAACCAGGTAGCCCTCCCATCCGCACCACACCTCTTCGTGCTGCCTGCGGCCCTCAGGCCTTTCCTCAGGCGTCGCCTTAGGCCTTACTCTCACCACAAGGTGCTCATCATAGCCACGCAGCCTCTCTCCCTGCCCAGGTCCCCCCCCCCTCTCACCTGCAGCGCGCTTCTTGGCTGCAGCTGGGGGCTCAGGCGTCTCCTCAGGCTCCTCACCCTCCTCAGACTCCTCACTGCTCTCAGCAGCAGCAGCCTCAGCCTCTGCAAGAAACAGAAGAAAAACAGAGGAGTCTGTACACACACCCATGTCCATACAAGCTGCACGATCACGCCGCTGACGGCCTTGCATCCGTTGATTGCAGCCGATCTTGCACATGGTCCAGGGTGCCAGACAGGCGGCACTCACGGCATGCATGAAAAACCCATGCCAGGCGACCCCCCCCACCCCACCTGCAGCCTTTACTGATGGCTTCTTCTGGCGCTTGCTGTCGCGCTGGGGCTCTGCTGCTGCAGGGGCGGGTGCCTCCTCCTCTTCACTGGAGGCAGCCTCCTCCTCGTCACTCTCAACCTTGGCAGCCTGGGAAGAGGATGCCGAGTTGAAAGCATGCGAGGGGGGGTGCAGTGTCAAACAGTGGGGATCATGGAAGGGATAGCAGCGTGGTGTGCATTGGGGAGTGACGGTGCTCCAGTCCTTGCATGTGCTGGCATCAACTGGAGTGGCCTGGGGCATGTAATGTGCATCAAGAGAGAGAAGTGCCCCACGGACTGCCCTTTTGCGCAATGCGCAAGGTTCCCCGATTCTAGCCTCTACGTTCTACCTTCCACTCTTGAGATAATAGCTTGCGTACACACACGCATAAGCTGGCGCGCAACTTGTGCCTCCCAGGCTCTCCGCCTTGCCGCTCCTTGGCTCATAACCCTCCACATGCACAGATATGGTGTGGCTTTCGTCCACAGCTAAGTATTGCATATCGTGCCTGCTAGACTATGCTTCCCATGCTGTACCTTCTTGGCACCCCTCTTGGCCGGCTCTTTGGCAGCCGGCTTCTCAGCCTCCTTCTGCTGCTTGGCAGCGGCCTTGCCGGCAGCTGCAGCGTCACCCTTGGCGGCCTTGGCAGCCATCTTGTCAGCCTTGATCTGCAGCACACACAGGCACGGCTCAGCCGTGACAGCGGCTGTCATGTGGACATACTTTGTGCAACAGTATTGGTTGATTGTAGACACAGGACCTGTGTTATCGAGAGAGGAAAACAGGCAACACGGTGTACCTTTGTGGACGTTCCAGCACGGTTGAGTTACTGCCTGCAGCGCCCAGCCTGGCTTGCTGCTACCATATGCCAATTGTCCTAAAGCATATGGAGTGCCATTGCCTTAGCCCTGGAGCATGCATGTGATGAGCCGTCCTCAAAGGATGCGAGGCCAACGGGAGGAATCCTATGGCGTTACGATACAAAGGGGGTGTATCGGATTATTTCTATATGGTACCAGCAAGCTGAGCTGGGCACTGCAGGCAGAAATGAAGCCGTGCTGGTGCTTGTGTTTTCAAGGACAAGTGGCATATGGTGGCAGCAAGCCAACCTGGGCGCTGCAGGCAGTGACTGAGCCGTGCTGGACCTTCGACAAAGGTACACCTTGTTGCCTGGCCTGCCTGTATAACCCTCAATGCAACCTAAGGTGCAGATAAATGCCATCAAAATACATGGTGCCCTGGGATGCGCACCATCCTTAAAAACCAGAGACCACCGTACCCAACATGCAGAGGGATGATGCATCATGCGGTTGCATGTCAGGCCAGTGTTACCACACATGCAAAACTCGATCCCAGCGTTCACCCGCACCTTGTCCCCAGCCTCCTTGCACTTGGGCACTAACCCTCCTTCAGCTTAAAAGATGCACACCATCCCAGATAACCAGAGGCCGCCCTTTCCAACATGCAGCGAGATGACTTTGGGCTCTAAAAAATCAGGCCAGTGATACCACACATGTACGAATTCATGTGTCATGTGTGTTGATTGTCAGATGTAGCGCGCTCGGAGTTGACTTTCAAAAAAACACACCTTGTCCTCCGCCTCCTTGCACTCGGGCACCTGTCCCTCCTTCAGCGCCGCCTCCACGCGCGCCTTGTCAGCAGGCTTCAGCTCACTGAAGCCCAGCAGGTTGTCCACTGACCCGATGCTCTGCAGCACCTTGGCTGTCACACAGCGCCTGAGGATTGGATAAAAGGAACGCGCAGCATGCAGGACAGGGCAGCATCAGTTTGGGTAGTGTTCTTGTGCACTGTCACACAGCGCCTAGAGAATCACCCAAAGGAGCGCGCAGCATGCAGGAAAGGGCAGCATCAGTTTGGGTAGTGTTCTTGTGCATGCTCTTTGATTAAGACGCCGGCTTCGCATGCTGGTTGCGCCTTTGTCAGTACATACTGCCTGCTTAGACAGCAGCGACCCAACATGCGCCATGCCTGGGGACACGTCTTGGAGAACGAAAAGTATGCTCAGCACAGGCACCTGCAGCAGCTGTCGCGCCCATGCATGCTGCGTGCCAAGTGCTGCTCTCCAGCAGGATGCATGTGAGGGTTTTGAGTTGCTGCTGGGTGCTGCTTACCAGTGCTTCCACTGGCTGCTGGGGCCGTTTGCGGTCACGAAGCTGGTGCCCAGCCTCAGCTCTCCTGCAGGGCGCCAGGACAGCAAACACAGTGTGTCAACACACTGAACACGCATTCTTGTCTAGGCCCTACCAGAAACGCATTGAATGTTCCCCTTTTGGCTTGCCCCTGCTGTGATGCCATGATGGCAAGGGAGTGAAGCCAGGCCTCCTCCTTGATAATGGTCACAAATGCAGGCAGACTGTGTAGCAAGCAAGGAGTGAGCAAGGTGCAGAGGTGTGCAGCTCTGCACGACCAGACCTCAGGTCCCTGTCTTACATACACAACAAGCTGCATTGCCCCCCACTTCACTTCACACTCAGCCTATCGGTTGCTGGGCAACATGCTATCTAATCACTCACCCTTCTCAATCTTGCGGTCTAAGCTGACGACCTCACACACTGCCTTGGGGCCCTTGCAGGCGGCACGGCCTGACCTGCACACACAGACAAAGGGGTGCAGCATGCTCCTAACAGTGGCAACAGGCTTGAAGCATCTGTTGCACATGCTTGAACGTTGCTGAGCAGGTGCAGTCTTGCAGCACCAGTGCGGTTTAAGCATGACGCAACATGTGTGGGGACAATGCACGAGTCCATCGATGCCACCAACTTTTTTGAATGGCACCATTCTCGCAGCTGCTGGTATGCTGCGCTGTTGTTCATTGGTGCCTGCTTGAGGTTGCCACCTAGCAAGCGTGCAGTGCTGCAACTCACTTGGCATATTCCACGGTGTAGGTGGTTTCCGAATCTGACATCCTGCTGGCTTCAGGTGACTGTGCAGGAGGCAGCCAGGACCAAGGGACAAATAAAACAGTGTCAGTGGGGCAGGCACATGTATGACCAAGCTGGTACACACTTGCACTACGTATAAAAATGCACGTATCTGCACTGAGGTAGGGTACTATGTGCACGGCTTGAAAGGGCAGCAACACAGGCACAGACAGTTCTTGTCCTGCTGCTGTGTGCTGGCCTGGAGCCGTGGTGTTGCTGTGCGGAAACCAACACACCCACCGTATACGTGTTGCAGACGCCTTTGGCCACAATCAAGGAGGGTCTCTTCTCCACTCCACGGACCTTTGGAGCAGATGATCTGATGAGTCAGACTTGCTTGCCTTAGCAGACAGCCAACCCACTACACAAAGGGGACCCTCCCACGCCTTGGAATGCAGTCCTTTCAATCGAGCAATCTAAACCGCAGCTGTGGGTTGCTCAGCATGTGTTCATGGCTCGACCAGACATAACACTGCCATGAACATGGTGCTGGCCATGCTGCCTTGGCCTCCTGCTCCATGCCTAGCCGACACACTCACCTTCATTCTCCATTTGTCTCTGTCAAACACCTGTATCGCATATACAGGTGCACAGCTCACAGAGCGCTTTTTCTCCGACAGATGGCGCTCGCCCACAGGGGCCTGGCTTCAGGCCTTACGTGCAGGGTAGTCGCCGGTTCCAGGCGTCCTGCCTTGGTCCGTGTGCCAGGGAGGCCCGGCGTCTCTGCTGCTGTCAACAGCCATGGCCAGAAGTCTCTGGAGCTGCGCGCAGCCGCTGTAAGTATGGTTTTTCACTCAAATATTTCTGTACTGATGATCCTGTGCGCTCTGGGGGCCACCAGCGTGGCAGCAGTGTGGTGTGTGGTGTCAAGCTGAAATCAGCCACAAGCCATGCAGCGTGTGGCGCGCCTGTCAAGATTGTTCCAATAATGAATTGTAATGCATGCGGATGTTTCGGGGCTGTTGCGTGGCCGCACTGCAACCAGCACACCCCACCCAACAGCAGCAGCCACAGCAGCGCTGGTCCTGACCCCAATTTCTGCTTGCATGTGGGCCCTGCCGCTCTCAGCCCGCGCAGGTGGAGGCCAGCTTCAGCACTCTTCTCGATGACGAGGATGAGTTTGAGTACGAGGAGGGAGATGAGGCAGAATTGATTGAGGATGACATTGATGAGACGCTGCTGGTGGACAACCTGGGCCTCAGTGAGGAGGTATGTGGATGGAATGGTCTACGCCCTGCCTGTTCGCAGGCAACTAGGTGTATCTTCTCTGACATAAGTCTTGTTGAGCGCTGACAGAAGCCGGTCAGCCAAGGGTGAGAGTATTGTTGGCATGGCATCATTTGCTGCTGCTGCTGCTGCTGCTGTTCCTGTGTCGGTGTCCAGGTGGTGCGTGCCCTGAAGCGCCGTGGCATTCAGTCCCTGTTCCCCATCCAGACCATGGTCCTGCGGCCAGCCATGGAGGGCAGGGACCTCACAGCCCGCGCCAAGACAGGCAGCGGCAAGACACTCGCCTTTGCCCTGCCTGTGGTTGAGAGCCTGCTGGCTGAGGACCAGGACAGGAAGGCACGCAAGGCACCCGGCAGGACACCCAGGTGCGGCAGGGGCAGCAGCAGTAGCTAGGTGGGGGCCGGCTCGCTGGCTTGCTGTCACTGGTATCGAGTACAGCAGTGGAGCTGCAGCAGGAGGGCGGTGGCTGAGAGTGGGTCTGGGCTGTCTGTCCTTTGTATGTGTCTTCCTAATCAGCATGACGTCTCATGGTGGTAATGTGCCTCGTTTGCTGACATCTGGTGTTTGTGTGGTCTGCTGCGATGCTGGTGCCTGATTCTGCAGGTGCTTGATCCTGGCTCCCACGCGTGAGCTGGCAAAGCAGGTTGCAGCAGAGTTTGAGTCCATCTGCCCCTCCCTGACAGTTGTCAGCTTCTATGGAGGCACCAGCATCAACGCACAGGTAAGCAACACACAGCAAAGGGCCCCTAGCAGGGCAGCAGGCACAGCAGCTGACATGCTAGGCGGGCCTCGCCATAGCAACTGGTGTGCATGGCTGTGCCCTCATGCTACGCCGCATGTGCTGCACTTGCTGTGTCGCGCGTGCTGTGCATGCAATGTTACTCGTGCTGTTTCCTCACCTGGCATGCCCACATATTGGTGCTTCGCGTATTGCTCACACCCCTGCGCTTCATGTGTCCCCATTGGCATGCAGATGGATGCGCTGCGCCGTGGTGTTGACGTGGTGGTGGGCACTCCTGGTCGCGTGATGGACCTGCTGGAGCGCAGGCGCCTGGTGGGCGACAAGGTCCGCTTTGTGGTGCTGGATGAGGCAGACCAGATGCTGGACATGGGCTTCCAGGAGGACATGGAGGTCATCCTGCAGCAGGTAAGGGAGGGGCAGCAGGGATGTGGGCGCAGTGCGCCGCACAAGCGACTGATCAATCACACTGGCAGGGGCTGTTACCAATGCAGCGGTTTATTTGCGGCCAAAACTGCATGGTTGTTGTTCGTGGACAGCAGTGAAGCATTGTGATATGCATGTGACACAGGCGCCGCGCACGTTTTCGCTGTCTTGAGCATGGCGCCGTCGGTGCTGACTGTGGCATGGATGTTTCTCACACCCGGTGTGTGCTGCTGGTTTGGGTGCTGTGTCTCTGCGCAGATGCCTGCTGAGCGTCAGACCATGCTGTTCAGCGCCACCCTGCCCCACTGGGTGCAGAAGGTTGCCAGCCGCTACCAGAAGGAACCCCAGACAGTTGACCTGGTGGGAGAGGACCAGACTGGAAAGCTGAATGAGGACGTCACACTCAATGTCATCCAGGTGCGGTCACACACTGGGTATCCAAGCATGTACATCTGTGCTGGTGGCGCAAAGTTGATGTGCAGGGGGTTGCTGCCCTGAGCGTGCTGACTCCTATGCGCCGTGGTGTGCTGACGTTGGTGTGCTGTACTGTCGTGTCGTGTTGGTGCCACAGGTGAACTTCTCAGAGAAGAAGCAGGCGCTGCTGGATCTGCTGAGTGTGTACGCAGCAGGCGGCAAGGCGATTGTGTTCACACGCACCAAGATGGGTGCAGATGAGGTGGCAGCAGCAATCAGCCAGCAGCAGGTGTGCGAGGCGCTGCATGGCGACATCCCACAGAATCAGCGCGAGAAGACCCTCGGCAGGTTTAGGGCAGGTAAGCGCACGCGGCTGATTTAGTGGTATGCACGCACTACTGCTTCTGCCGCTGTTGTATTCTAAGCATTTCGGGCTTGCGAATCCTTGCGTTGTGGCCAGTGGGGAGCTGAAAGGTGGCGCAGCAGCAGCACGGCATGCACCGGCCCTAGTCACTTTCCCGCCAAAACCGGTTCGTGCTTGTCCTGCAGGTGACGTGACTGTGCTGATTGCAACGGACGTTGCTGCGCGTGGCCTGGACATCCCCAGTGTGGACCTGGTGGTCCATTATGACATGCCCCAGGACAGCGAGTCATTCCTGCATCGCAGTGGACGCACAGGCCGTGCTGGTAACAAGGGGCGGGCCATCGTGATGTACAGCCCCTCTGAGAGCAGGTCCCTCGGCCAGATCCTGCAGCAGGTGGGTTGGGGTGTACAACACTTTTTGCAGCGCTCAGTGCTTCCTGTTTGACCATGGTTATGTTTTGTTGACTTTCCCTGCTGTCACAGCACAACATGCTTTGGGATGGTGCTGAGTCGCACACGACAATATAGCTGTCACGTAGCTTGCTTGCGTGAGTTTGTTTGTGTTGCAGCTGTTTTGTCAAGCAGTGACTGGTGTGTGCATGGCTGCTTTGTTATGCTGAACAGGTGAAGCTGCAGGGCGGCGAGGTGATTGGTGCCCCCACACCCGCTGATGTCATGGCCTCTGCCAGCCGCACCGTGCTCACCAAGCTGGACCGCGTGGAGGGAGAGGTCATCGACTTCTTCATGCCTGCTGCCTCCCGCCTCATCGCGGGCCCTCACCCAGAGCGTGTGCTGGCAGCAGCACTGGCAGCCATGTCTGGATTCAGGTATGTGGCTGAGCTACCGTAAGTGCAGGCGCGCATGCACAACATCCTCCATCACCAGCCACTAAGGCTCAGCAGCACATGCCCAATTGCCCTGATTCACCACACATGCTGCTGACCACCACCAGATGCATGTTCACCAGCAGGGGTCAAGGGCACACCGCTCAGTCACATGCAACGTCTATACTGAACGTTCTGTTGTGTCGTGCTATTGTTGTGCTGCGCAGGAGTGTTGCTCAGGAGCGCAGCTTGTTGACAGGAGAGCTGGGCATGGTGACGGTGCAGCTGCTGGCTCCAGGGGGCCGCCTGGACGGCTTCAACAGTGCAGCACGCACGATCGAGCAGGTGAGGAGCACAGCTGGGCAAATTCAGTAGTTGCAATGGTGATTTCACTTTCTAGCAGTGAGAAGATGCAGACTAGTCTTTTTTGAAAACAAGGGTTTTTTTGAAAACAAACAAGGGACAGTTTTTCTGCGTTGTTAGTGAGCACTGAGCTGCCAAACTGTGCATCGCTGGCAACAAGTGTCTTACAAGTGTGTGTCCCCTGCCGTGCGTCACTTCTGCGCTGCAGCTCCTGGGACAACCATGCAACCAGATCGGCAAGCTGCGCATCCTCACTGGCGCTGCCGGCGAGGGTGTTGCTGTCGACCTGCCCAGCCGTGTTGCAAACGCAGTCCTAGCAGCAACGGAGCAAGCAGCAGCAATGGGCATCACCATCAGCAAACCCAACGCTTTGCCGCTGGATGCGCGCGAACTCATGAATGGTGGCAGGAGGGGTCCACCACAGCGCGGTGGTGGCCGGGGCGGCGGCAGCTTCCGTGGCCGCGGAGGCGGCGACTGGGGCAACAGGGGCGGCTGGGAGGACAGGCGCAGCGGCGGCAGGGGCGGCGGCGGCGGCGGGTACAGGCGGGACGACTGGAATGGCGGCGGCGGCGGCCGGCGGGACGACTGGGGCAGCAGTAATGGCGGCGGCAGGGGTGGCCGCGGCGGCGGCAGCGGCAGCTGGAGTGATGGGGGTGGCGGTGGCGGCAGGGGCAGCTTTGGCCGTGGTGGCCGCGGTGGGGGCGGCGGCAGGGGCGGAGGTGGCGGCGGCGGCAGCAGGGGCATCTGGTAAGCAGTGCTGACGCCTCACAGCAGGTGCTGTGTGCTGTTAGCCTGCTTCTCTTGTCCTGTTGAGGGTGGATGTCGTTGCTGTTTTGTGTGAGTGTGTTGGTCTGGGGTTGTGAGAGCTACTTGTGGTGAGGTCGGGTGGGAGCTTTTGTTGTGGATGAGAGCTTTACAGTGCCCTAGCACCTACAGCACCACCTTTCTCGCCACTGCTGCACTTACTGGCGGGGCATACTGGCAGCAGTCCTTACTGGCTTCCTACACACACCTGTGTGCATCTGCTGCCATGTCACCCTGGTCATTTGAGTGCTTATTGTTGCTGTTGCTGACCGTTTGGAGCTGCTGCATAGCGTGGGTTGGCCCAGACATTGCTTTTGGCATACTCTGCACGTGCAGCTCATGACAGCGCCCCAGCGCTGAGCCGCTGTTGTCACAGAAACGATATCTGTAGCGCGGCATGACTGCAGGAGTGGTTCAGTGTTTGGCTTGGGTAGGGCGTGGAAGTCTGGCGCATGTACAGAGCATCCCGGGTTTGGTCTGTCCAGAGCACCTTTGGTGTTGTCAGAGTTTCTTTTGGTGTCTGGCAGAGGCAATGGCAGATGTGTGGATGCATCTGCCTGAATGAAGCTGAAGCTGTCGCATATCTTGCTGAGGACAATACACAACTTGACGCTACTGGTTTTTTGGTTGACGTACAGTATGTGCCTTTGGTGGTCGGGTGTGGTAGACACAGCCTCTGGCAAGACTGGGTGACGGAATTGTAACAGAGATATACAATGGCAACTTGGGCTGAAAAGACAGCTGTGTCCTGGGCCGGCTGGGCTCACAACGCTGGCTGATGCAACATGCTGTTGACTTTTGAAATCGCTCACATGTTTCTGTGCAGCCCCATTGGTTGGTCCCTGGATGGTGTGGACACAGCTTTTTACCTAAAACAGATAGTACCAGGGGAATGAAGGCAGCCACAGCAAGGCAGGCACAAGGAACTGGCCAGATGCAGCTGCAACCAACAAAAGCCAGCAAGAATGTTTCAGGTCGACACAGGTGCTGATCACGGTCAATTCCAAGGTATGTGCCGACATGAATGCGACCATTCTGGCTGCGGTCTGTCAGCTGACACACAGCTTCCTGCAGGTTTGACTGCCACCGCTACAGCTTCTTCGTCAGCAAGTATGAGTCATGGCTGCTCTCCCTGGAAACAACGTCTTGTGCACCCTGATGCTCTGCCACGCCCGCCGTATGTTTGGCAGGCAGTTGTACACGATCAACTGCAACAAGTTCAGGTTCTCCGCAAGTTGTGCCCAGCAGCTGCCTCCCTTCTGCTTAAACGACACACGGAAGCGTGCATCTCCAAAGGCGTTCGCTGAAGACGGCAACATGTCCTTGAACAAGCGTATCGGCTTCATGGGAGCAGGACAGATGGCAGAGGCCCTTGCCAGGGGCCTCATTGACAAAGGCGTGGTGCAGGCCTCTCAGATCTGCTGCAGTGACCCTACTGCTGCACGTAAGGAGCTGTTCAGGTCACTGGGGGCGACTCCCTACGACACCAACCTGGAGGTCAGTGGTGCTGCCAGTCAGGCGTCACTGCTGCCAGCTGGACCGCGCTATACTGCACAGTGTTCATGTGTGCAGACAGCAAAGGTCAGAACCTCCTCATCAAAGCCTAGTCGCTCAAGGTTGTCCTGTTTGCTTGCTGCAGGTTGCCCAGAACAGCGATGTGCTGTTTGTGTCAGTGAAGCCCCAGTATGTGCAGCAGGTGCTGACAGATGCCCGGCCCGGCATGACAGATACCACACTCATCATCAGCATAGCAGCAGGAATCACAGGTATGCTGATCTTGCAGCTGATGTAAGCAGAGCGTGCACAGCCTACAGCATCAGCCAAGCTCTGACCTTGGCAGCTGGGCCAGGGCTGATCTTGCAGTTTATGTAAGCAGATCGTGCACAGCCTACAGCATAACCCAAGCTTCGACCCTGGCCCAGCTGCAACAAACGTTGCGTAAACTGTATACAGCAAGTACAGCAGCAAGGCAACTGGCACGGCAACTAAACAGCAGCTGGGTGGTGCAGAGTGTTGAAGTGCGATTGTTGTATCTGTGTTTGTTGTCCGACTGAGTGCATCACAGCAGGCCTGGAGCAGCATGTTGAATGACTAGGAGCCAGCTATGCTTGCTAGCGCTCTTGTTAGTGCTGAAGTTCACGTGTTTGTTGGTGTGTGTTGCTGCTGCAGTTGCCCAGCTGCTGGAGGCAGCAGGTCCTGCTGCCCGTGTGTGCAGGGTGATGCCCAACACCCCCTGCCTGGTGGGGGAGACTGCAGCCGCTATGTGCTTGGGAGGCAAGGTGAGGCACGGCTCACTCTGCATAGGCTTGTTCGGCTGTTGCTGCCGCAAATGTTGGTATCAGCACAATCATTTTCATGCATACATTGCCTACCCAGTTTGGGGCATATGGTTGACGCGCCAGCACCTGCCTTTGCTCCAGGTCTTCATCACATTCTTTGGCCATTGTGCATACCTGCACAATGGCCAATGCATGTAGAGCAAGTGCAGCTGCTGGCATCTCACACTGGCATCTCACACTGGCTTTCTGCCTCAAGCCAGTTCGTTTGTCACTCTTTCTGTGTAGTCTGCAGTACACTCCCTCCCTGCCCAACCCATTTTGTGTCCCTGTCTTGGTCCCTGTCTTGCTGCCTGCATGATGTGTCCGCCCCTCGCCCATGATGACCTCCACCAGGCCACCCATGATGATGGTGAGGTGGTGGTGTCCCTGTTCAGTGCTGTGGGCAAGATCTACCAGCTGGATGAGAAGCTGCTGTCAGCAGTGACAGGACTCAGCGGCAGCGGGCCAGCCTACGTGTACCTCATGATTGAGGCGCTGGCAGATGGCGGCGTGCGGGCAGGTGAGCTAGGGCAGTGTATGTGTGTTGAGTTGGAGTCTGCATACAGAGCTGCTGTTGGTGCAGGCTGCCCTGCTCCAGTAAGGGCGGCGGCTGTTGTTCTATCGCGGATACTACTGTCTTGTGCTTGACAGTTTGCAGGTGGTGTGTTCAATCGTTCATGAGGCCAAGCAAGATGGTAGGCGACAGCCACCTGACAGACCACTTGGCACAAAGTCATTCCGCATAGGTCTGCTGATCAAGCTTCTCTGCTGGGTTTGCTGCTTTGTTGTCACTGCTGCAGGTCTGCCGCGTGATGTAGCTATGGGGCTTGCTGCTCAGACAGTGCTGGGCAGCGCAAAGATGGTGCTGGAAACCGGCAGGTAAATTGGGGGGGAGGTTGTTACAAGTGGATACTTTCACCGCTGAGCGGTACTCTCCACACGGGATGAAATGGATAACTTCCTGCTGCAGCTGCTGTACCGGTACCTTGTGGCGCTGTGATCAGGGTGACTTGCTGTGTCAGCGGCTCAACACCAAGCAGCAGGGTTTTGCAGCGGATTGGTGTATTGTAGAACAATGCTGCAGAGCACAGTGGCTGCAGGTTGTCAGTGCAAGGCGCAAGCACCGTACTTACACCCCTGTCGTTATTCGATTTAAGTGGCCACCACCAGCCAGGCCATTGGCATTTGCGTCAGAGCATGCCTAATGACCCTCCTGGAACGTGTACTGATGATGTCACCTGTGCTGTGCTGTGCTGTGCTGTGCTGTGCAGGCACCCTGGGGCCCTGAAGGACATGGTGACCAGTCCAGGTGGCACCACCATTGCAGGTGTGCATGAGCTGGAGAAGGGAGGACTTAGGGCAGCATGCATGAACGCAGTCGTGGCAGCAGCCAACCGTGCAAATGAGCTGTCAAAGCAGTGAGGGCTGAGCAGCCGCACAGGCTGTGTGAGGTAGTTGTTGATGCATGCGTTGCCGTAAAGAGCTGTTGCTGTTGTGAAGACAGGGGCCAGTAGTGACGATGCATGCAGTGCTCGGCATTGACTCATCAAAGCAGAGTTTTCTGTACAGGTTGTGCATATTCGTGTGCGCATCGCCCTGCTTGACTGCCCTTGTGTCAAGTGGCTTGAGCAACACAGGTCGGACCCCCAGCATGGTTTGCCAGGGCTTGTGCTGGTGAGTAGTTGTTGAGTGAGGTGTTGTTGAGGTGTTGAATAAGTTTGCTGGGCCAAGCTGCTTGGGTTCTGCTGTCTGCCGGTTCAGTGACTGGTGTTTTGGCAGTATGTTGGTATGGGTACCCTGTTGATTGGAGTTGTGTCTAGTTGTGTTGTTGCTTGACATCACGGTTGTGCCGTTGTCAAATCTGTAAGTTACAGGTGCATATCCTTGTGGCATGAGCTGCATGTGTGCGGTTGGCATAAGCTGCTCAGCACTGCTGTGCCCTGAAGCAAATAAGTCCAGCAGCCAGTTGACCGTCAACTGTTGAACAGAAGCCAGAAGCCATGCAATGCACGATCACACCCGACATCTTCACTGGTCCTGCACAGAGTACAAAGCTGCTGCAAATCAGCATTGGCGCTTTCAAGAAGAACTACCGCACAGCCCTCAGCTGCGCTACCCAGCTCCCAGTGGGACGTCCCTCAGGCAGACAGGCCTGAGTCAGGCTATGCTTTTTCCAGCGTTGCTGCAGCAGCTGTAGCTGTCTGTGATGCTGCAGCCTGCACCATTGCCAAAGTCTGCTCCTTAGTGCTGGCTAATGCAGCCTCAACTTGCACAAGGTGCTGCTGGTACTCTTTGGCGTCTGGTGCAAAGCTGTGCTGGCGGGCTGCTAGCTTGATGAATTGTGCATGTGCCTGGCTCCGGGCGTCCTGAACAGGCAGCACAGCACAACATGCGAACAAAGCAGCTGTGTGAGCAATGTGCGCTGTGAGTACAGTCACAGCGCACACTGCAGGAAGTTCCTGGAAAAGGGCCTCCTACTAGTAGCAACTGTCTCTTGGTCGGGCACAAACCTTCAATGGCGAAGCCGACCCTCAGAGTGTTTTGCTGCCTTTTGAGGAGGCGCCCGGGCTGAGATGAATCAACCACCGACAGGCTGAATGCACCAAGTCAGGCGCAAACTCACCTCTACAAGCCTTCCCGCCAAAAACGCGTCGGGCCACCCTTTAGCCTGCAGCTGGGCCACCTCAAGCTGCATCAGCTGCACTGCACGCTGCGCAGCCTCAACCAACAGCTTGCGGTCCCCCTCAACCCTGTCAGCACACTGCTCGTGCGCCTGCTGTAGCATTACTGTGTGCTGACTGGCTGTCCCCTGCTGGTGCCACCATGTGTCATGAGCAGAAGCAGTAGTGCTTGCTGATGCTGCTGCATGAGGAGCAGCAGTGGCTTGTTGAGCTTCGAAGCCAAGGGCTGCTGCGCGGTGCTTGACAGCAGCCAGCACGTGCTGTGCGTGCTGCTCTAGCTGTGCCTTAAACAGCAGGACAGCCTGGGGGGCTGCAGTGCCAGCAGCTGCAGCTTGGGCTTTGAAGGAGTCCAAGGTCTTTGAAACAGCGGCCTGCATGCATCAACAGGCAAAAGTCTCTGGCATAAGCGGGCTGCTGCGCATGCACACAAGTACAGGCCTAGCTATAGGGCCAGATCATCCTAGAACAGCTGTGCAGGCTGCTGCCGAGATTCAGTAGCAGGTGGCCTGCCAGGTGTGTGCTACCGTATGTGACAGCGCACCTTGCATGCCTGCTGTGCAGCTGCCACATCAGCACAGTCATCCTCAATCTGCTGCAGCTGAGCCTTGAACCCTCGTAGCACTGCCTCAGCTGCCTGCTGCTGCTGCTGGTGCCTGGGGTCTCTGTCGCTTGCAGATCGCCTCCTAGCAGCTGCTGCTGCTCTGACCTGCTGTACTGCTGCTGCAGCAATGGTGGAGAGCTCGTCCCGTAGTTGAGCTCTGATTGATGCTACCTGCTGCTGCTCTTCCTCACCAAGGTGTCCAAGCCTTGCTGATCCATGGTGGCGCAGTAGGGCAGTGTCAAAGGCCTCAAAGGCTGCATCACAACGGTCCTGCAGACATCAGTGCAACCAGCAGTGATGCTTGACACCTGTCCTATGAAGCTTGACATCTCATCAGTTGCACCACCGCAATTGTGCTTTGCTGCAGCTGTGCCCCAGAGGCTTGGCGATCGATCGCGCGTCCCAGAGCTTGCACAACTTGTGTCACGGTGACACCCAGGCCGCGGCACTACTGCTGACAAGATGTGCAGCTTACCTGATGCTTTTGCATGGCTCGGCTTTCATCTGTGCACACTGTCAGGCTCTCAAGAAAGCCCACTTTGTCAAAGGCAGACAGTGCCTCGGTCTTTGCAAGCTCCAGGCACCGTTTCAGACTCTGCTGCTGTTCAGCCACCAGGGTTGTTTGGCCCAGCATCTGTGAGAGCCTGACTATGGGATCTTTGGAGCCTGGGTCTGATGTGTTTGTGGTGTTGCTGCCTCCATGCCAGCTCCTGCCACCAGCAGCAGCATGGGCTGCTGGTTTTGAACGTATTAGGCCAATGACCATGTTGTGCGTGTTGCTGTTGGTGCTGCTGATGATGATGGAGCGTTACTAAGTTATAAAAACATGTGAGTGGCATCCATGAGTCCTCTATGCAGTCGAAAACACACGATCATGCCTCCGAGCTGCTACAGCCTTGATCCTGCTACAGCCTTGACCCCGAACCCTGAACAACAGCAGAGTGCCCACCCCTTTTGTATGTGATTTTCCGGACTTGCACGCGCATTGACGTCCGATCCACGGCAATAACTGCGCCCTAGGAACGGCTGAACCACTGCACCTCACCTCGCCTTCATTTATATTTGTTTTGCCGGCCTCATGTCTTTTGTTCAAGCCGGGCACCCACATTACCTAATGTGTGCTGTAGTGATAGAGTCTTTCTCGGACCATATCAACACCGACAGGCCACTTCCATGGCGCCATGTGGTTTTCCCGCCATAGTATGCCAGCCGGGCAGTTGCTCTTGTCCCTTGCCAATAACACTCCACAGCAGGCTCTTTCGAAGCAGATGATGACGTCAAGTCGGAAAACACGCAGAGCCAGTGTGCAAGACAATAAAATGCAGCAGTGCAGATGTGCTGAACTCAGTTCGACTATAGCGCTTATGGAACCAACAGTGCAGCACCCCAAAACAACACTAGCTTCCAGTGAATTGGCCGGCTCTGTTGCACCCCCTGCAGCTAGAAGGCTGAGCTTGTAGCATGCCACATGCTCTTGTTCTGCAAAATGTCCTGTCCCCTGCTCCTTGGAAACGTGCACAGCTGCTAGCCATGCTGTTAATGTTGACAGCTTGCAGGCTGGCATGTCACGATGTCTACTAGCAGTGTTTGGCAAACAGTTGAGCAGCCGGGCACTCAATTGAGCACAAATGTGTTGTAATCTTTGCTCTTGTAACTGAAGCACGCTGGCCATAAACTTGACAAGTGACAGGCCACATTCCAACCTCTGAACCTGTGCAACATGACTAAGCAGCAAATTTTCACTGGGATCTTTTTTTTGTTTCACTGGGATCTGGGCCGATTCTGGACCAATGATGATCAGGGGCCCCTTCAAGTCCTAGTGAAAGTGTTGCACAAAGCCTCAGTCCTGCCAATGCATTGTCCCTCAAGCCATGCCCATACCCAGTGCCCCGCTGGCACATACAGGCAACGCCTAGCCAGGCAACACCGTCACCCTGAAGACCAGTATGTGTACAAGTAGGAACGTCAGCTCAGCAAGCTGCGTGAGGACAAGCCCAATGTGGTAGCACTGAATGCAGTCAAGATTCCTTGTGCACCCAGGTGGACATGCACTGATTACTATGGTACTGTTGCATACTGTACATTGTACCCGCACAGTACCAGGGGTGTACCAGTGTCAACAGCAGGCATGCTACAACACCAGGCCCAAACGGCCACACAGTCGAAACTAGCAAAAAGCAGCGGCAGTGGCTGCCCAGCAGCTCATCGTACTGCTGTTCACAGATACGCCAAGCATGCACGACTCAATTGCAATTTTTATTGTCATGGCTGGTGCCTGTATGTGCTAGTAAACCACAACAGGCACAACAGACACTGTCTGCTGCATCTTGACCGGAGTGAAACAACAATGAAATCAGCCCTTGCAAAAACACAATAGCCTTGTCTCCAAGGCCCAGTGTTCTGGATGGAAACAGCAATGTGGATGCTGCCAAAATGCCGTCATTATGCACGACTCTGTATGACACTCTGAACAGAACCATTTGTATGCAGGGTGTACAAGGGTCACATCATCCGTAGAGAAGGTGCCCGTGCTGTGTGTACAAGGTGAAGTGTGGGTCTATGGGTAGCCCACATATGGATATGCAAATGCCCTCAGCTGTTAGCGGCCCTCGAGATTGACATCCTGCCAATGGTGTGCCATGTAGGTACAGAATATTGCCAGTAAGGCAGTCATCCCCCAACACTCCTGCAATTCCCATCAACCTGCTGCTGAAAAGACACAGCACCACACAGATGGAACACGAGACCGAAAGACACAGAAGACGACAGAACAATTGCAAGAAAGACAGAGGCAAAGACACAGAAGACGACAGAACAATTGCAAGAAAGACAGAAGCAAAAAACATATCAACCTGCCAAGTACATGTGCCCACACCATACACCACTGCAGTCACATTGAGTAAATGCACATCATGCTGCAAGCTGTCAGACAGCCATACGAGAAGCTCACATGCCACATTGACATACCCCATACAATAAGTGCCAGTCATCAATATGCAGACGTCCGTTCCAGGGTCAACACTTGGCCTCAACACATGCACTGACTCCAGGCGCACTGGGTCACTACACAATGGGTGGTGCACTGCACCATGTGGCACATCCTGATATGATCTATAGAGTACATGGTGCCTTTGAGGGCCTGTTCAGCACGGCAGGCTGCCAGACATCTTGGCTTTGTGTGCAGCACAGTCTGTTGCGAAGCGGCGGTAGCTGACAAGCCATATGCTCAAGGTACCAAGTACACCAAGAATCACGTTGATGAGAAGCAGGACCTGGGCTGCGTCATCATACAAGGCCTCAGTCCTCACAGTCACAGCCCCAACAAGTACGTAATCGCTGTGTCCTGACATGATGTCAGCAGCAAGCAAGCCAACCTTGCTGCTCTTGCCAGAAGCATTTTGCCTGTGTGCAGCCACCTCAGCAGCCATCACAACCGCAGGCGCCATCACAAGCGCAAGTGGGACGATCAAACAGCAGAAGAAGATTTTTACGACACAAGTCACCACAACACAGCACATGTCAGCCCTGCCTGGCGCAGTCCCTGTGCCACACCCAAAACACAACCTGTACAGCTGTGTTGAGGCCCACGCCTCAGTGTCTTTTCTGCCACACGCCATTGCTACGATGCCCAAAACCACTACAGACATGTCCCACAGCGCACCAAGCCAGGTCTTGGTGCCGTCAGTGATTGCGACCTCCTGAGCAACATGCTGGTCCAGCACCCTGACTGCATCAGCAAAGATACTGCTGATTGAATGCTCGAGGACCGCTTCATGAATAGGGCCATAAGTGCCAAGACCCAGTCTGTAATCATCGCGGTTTCCCAGAGACTCAAACGGCCACACGGTCACAAAGCTGGCATGGGCAACCGAGGCAGCTTGACCCTTGGTTGTTTTCTTGCTGGTGTCAGCCATATTAGCGCAGAGGACCCTCCACTAAAAAGCTTTTTAGGCGGCACGCACGGGGGGCTGTGCCAAGGCGTGGAAACAATGCAGTAGGTGTCTGGATGACCTGGGTATATTGTGCAGGGCGCTACTCCAGTGTGCTGCACTTGGTGGGGAGTGCAGGGGATTAGTCACCTGCTGACAAATGAGTGATGGAGATCAGCTTGGCAGCACGCAGGCGTGGTGATTTCACCACACACGCAAAGATCAGTGACAAGTGCATGCAATTGTAAAGCCCTGTGACGATACCTCGCTCAATGGCAGGCAGCCATCTTGCAATCGATCGAAGGCCAGACGCCACCAGCTCGATAGAGTGCTTCCACAGTGCGACTGCCGTGCATTGGTCAGCAAGTAATGAAAGTTAACCAATTTAGGCACGGAATTGCGAACGCGCAGCAGCAGATCGCAGTCAGCCGCAACAGCAAGCAGCAGCGATCGATGCAGCGGGCCCCGGGGTTACTTGCACCCAGCGCGACAGTGTGTTGGGCAACCGCACTGATGAAATTTTGTCAGCTTGTGTATACTCAGAGCAGCTTGCAGCTCACCCAGCCAGCCCAGCTGTGCAGCAGTGTCCCTGCAGTCAGCCGGGTCAGCAGCAGCAACAATCAATGCAGCACGATAGTGCACACAGCGCGATAGTGTGTTGTGCAACCGAAATAGCTGTAGGTCCAGTGCCAGCATTTGTATAGTCAGAGCAGCAGCTTGCAGCAGTCACCGAGCCAGCCCAGCTGTCAGCATTTTCCCTGCAGTGGTGCTGCACAGTCATACTCAGCAAAGCATGCAAAACCATCTGGTACCACCTGCCTTCTTTCCTCCATTGCCTATAGCCCTTGACACCCTTCCCCCCTCCCTTTTCTCCCTGTGAGGCAACCAGGTGCCTACCTGCTCACACGCCGTCCAACACACCCCAAGCAATCTCCCCACCCAGTGGTGCGCTTCCATCCCTCTCTACACTACTGTGCTATGGTTATAAGCACTGGTGCCATGTGTGAATTGTGCAAGTTGACTGCAGGACTGCTAGACCAACCGAGTGGAGTGTGTGCTGGCAACCCCGTTAGTGGAATTTTGACAGTGTCGAGATGGTCACTCAACATGGTGCCAAGAAGCTCTTGGGAAGCTTCCTTTGTCTTCAGTTATTATATCAATGATATGTATGCAACATTTGAGCGGTTCCAATCAATTCTTTGAAAAATCTTTTTTTTGCTTTTTCGTTTTTAGTGGTGCACCATATTAGCACCGCGATGTCGATGAAAAGCAACAGGGCCAGCAGAGCCCACCGCATTGAGGAGCAAACTGTGCGAGATGATCACACTATATCACTTCACATACGATACGACAAACGCATGGGGCGAGATGGTGCTTACAGCTTACAAGCTGGTATTCAACATACCAAAACCCTTGTAACCAGGGCTTGTCACCCTCTGTCCCACTGGTCGCAAACTTACATGACTGCAGGCCGAGAGTCACTGACAACGAGGACAGAAGCGCTGAGTGGCCGCATGCTACAGCTCACAACTGCCGTTGGGCCAGCGTGCGCACCGGATTTCTTTGAAGCATGCACGCAGCAAAATCGGCGCTACCGTGCCCGTCCGCGGTGACCCCGTCGAAGTGGTTGGAGGCAATGCCCTGAGCAGAGGTGTTTGCTCCCCTGAGGGATCCCCTTGCAGGGGGGGGGAGGGGGGAGGTCCCCCCTCCCTCTGGGCGTTGCTTTGATGCCGATGCAGTTGCTACTATTGACATTGTTGCTTCTGTGAGGGGGTAGACCCCCTCACGCTCCCCCTCCATGGGCATCCTGGACAGGGGAATTTGCAGAGACACAAGGTGGCACTGCCACCATGGCAGTGTAGTTGAGGCATCGCCCCACTCGCACCTTTGCATTCTTCCCTGCTCAGCCAACACAACTGCGTTCTTTCGAGTTTTTGATGACAGGCGCAACAATAGTGTTTCAGGTGCCTCTCCTGGGTCGATCCAGTCATTGAACACAGCACTGGTGCCCGTAGTGTCCCTCGTTTGCGTCTCCACTTGTTTATAAGGGTTATTAGCATGACTTTTGAGTCTTCTCTGGCTACGGCTTGCGTCAAAGAGATAATTCTGCAGGACAGGTGGCACGGTCGGACACTGCAGCAGCAGCTCGTTGCTGCCCTTCAGCATCGTGCAGAAACCTTCTGTTGCTGGATGGATGGATTGGATCGTTTTATGAGTTGCATGGCTCTGGTTAAAGGCGGCCGTTGTGGCCGTTGTTGGCCGTTGCGAAGAAGGTCATTGGTTTATTACTCTTTTGGGGCCCCCCAGTCACTCCGAAGGATCCTTCCGAATCCTTCTCCGAGGATACATCGGACAGAAGGAGAACGAATATGAATCCTTTCTTGCAACAAATATTCTGGGGTTTCGAAGCTGGTTCTGAGAACAGTACATGAACCGGCAATACGTCATGAAGTATGATCATAACGTGCTTTGAAATGAACGTGTTCGGTTATGAGCCTTGCTGGGGATTTTCATGTGTCCTGCCGCGCACGGGGTCGGGTGGAGCACTGAAGTGAGTGGTGCTGGAACTTGGGTCAGCTGACGCAGTAGAACACTGACCTGCTCAGATTGCTGCTAGGGGTGTACACTGTGGTTTGCTGCCTAAAGCTTGCAGCAATGATGCTTCGCAGCCAGCTGGCTGCTCTGAGGGTAGCAGATACTCACTTGTAGTCCTTTGCAAAGTGTTGATGCGCTGTATGAATGTATGAGTGATGTTCAGGCACCCGGTTCGACCACAGGTCGCTGCTGGGGCTGGTTGCTGCACCTGTGCGCTCTGAATTGGGGATTCAAATGAGCGAGTACTCGGGAAACACTGCCAGAAGTTTACACCAAGCACTGTCAAAGCCGAGTGCGACGCACAGAGCACCACAGCGGCACAAAGGAATCGGCACTGCAGGCGGTAAACCCTGAACCCGCCAGTGATCCTGTGCATCGCAGCACCAAACTCATCGCATACAACTCCCAAGCACTTAACCACCAATAATAGCACTGCCACGCAGCAGTATCTGGCATGATCTGATATCACCCAGAGTCCTTGTTGACTCAACATGATTAGTCAACTATCACACTGATTCTGCTAAGGCATGTGTTGTATAGCCTTGTACACAGCATAACCTTCCTGTGAGGATTACTGCTCACTCAGCAGGAATCGGTCAGTGTAGCTGCTGCTCGTGTCAGCTGACGCAGTAGAACACTGACCTGCTCAGATTGCTGCTAGGGGTGTACACTCCCCCCCACTGCTGCTGGGGTAACACTACACAGCAGCAGTACTCACATTGAGCAGCTACAAACAACCCAATCCAAAAGCAACATGCAACAGCTGATAGCACACAGCTGATGCGCAACGCACGGGGAAAACTGCACATTGCTTGCAGAGAATGCTGCTGTGACCACACAACACAAGTCAACAGACATTTTTGTTTTTTGTCTTTTCTCACCACGGCATCTAGGCACATCCAGACGCTGGGCACACACACTACAACGCATGTGATGTTTGTGCATTGCACAGTCAATAAAACACACACACATAATTGACAAACAAACCCAGCCACTGCTGGATCTGCTGCACACAAGTGAGTCATGCAGCACTCACTTAACTACTCAGGAAGCATATTTCACTGAGCTTGACAAGCACAAACAGTGGCCCTTTGCGCTCACTGCTGCTAAATCCCAACCAACATGCAAGCAGGACAGATGCCCCCACATCGTTCGCATGTGAAAGGCAAAGCTACTATCCACAATGTCCAATAAATCAACTGCTGCTCCCAACCTCCTGCAAAGCTGCTTGCCAGTCTGGGCACCCCCAGCTGGCACAAACCATCGCTCCAGCAGAGGCCACTCCAGACGGCCTTAAACCACTGCTGCCAAAAGCTGTTGTCGCTACCAAAGGCCAATCCAGACGGCCCAGCAATTGCTGCTGCTGCTGCTAATTGCTGCGGCAGCACCTGCTGTCTCTGCCATATCATTACCTGCGCCGGGTGTTGGAACGGTATGCCAGGCGATCCTGCTTGTATGCTGTTCGCAGGAAGCAGATTGGGCATGTGTCGTTAAGTTTTGGGTTCTTCTCCGGGTTGTGCGCTGGGTCGTGTGCTGCCACTGGGAACCACGTGCCCTGGTAATCCATAACTCCTGCTAATCCATAACCGTCCTTGCCCACCCTGCAGTTGTTGCGGGTAAAGCCCAAAGGAGGGAGCTCGTACTCAGGTACGTCTGCGGGTTTGGGAGGCCCGTCCATGTCGTACTTGCTGCTGCTGCGACCACCACGGTCCTGGTTGTCGTCCTTGCCGCGGCCCTTGCTGCGGCTCCTGCTGCGTTTGGGCTTGCGCTCCCTGTTGTCGGCATTGGGGCTGCGGCCGCGGCTCCCGCTGCGCTCCTGCGTATGCTCCCCATCATTACCCTTGCCGCTGCTGCTGCTTCCGCGCTGCGGAGGCACAAACTCTAAGGGTAGTTTCACGCGACTCCAATCAAAGCCTACTGCTGCAGGTGCCTCCTGGTTTGCTGCCGGCTCTACTGCGCGGTTCCCTTCTGCAGCCCTTGCCTTCGCTGCTGCCTCCTTTGCAAGTGCTTCAGCTGCTGCAGCCTCCCTTGCTGCAGCCTCCCTTGCTGCAGCCTCCCTTGCTGCAGCTGCCCGTGCTGCTTCTGCCTCCAAGTCTGTATCTGCATTCTGCAGCATGTGCTGGTCTGCCTCCTTTGCCCGCCTTGCCGCAACTGTGAGGTCCTCTGACATCCCGTTGGCATAGCCGCCAAGGTGACATGCAACACGGGTGATGCCAAGCACGTCCATTGCTGCTTCGCGCTCCACCCATCGCTGCTGCTCTAGTGTAAGCTGCCACAAGCTCCTGTCAATACCCCTCAGCTCATCCCTGTCCCGCCGAAGCCCATGGTAGATTGCGCGTACCCTCGTGACCAGTTGGCCGGCTGGGTCCTCCGCTACTGCTGCAGGCAGGTCCATGTGAGCTGCTATGTCCTGCTGCATGGGCTCCTCAGGCAAGCCCTCGCCCCCAAAGTCCGGCTGCTCTGCACCCTCACTGTCTGGCTGCTGAGGCAACTCCTCCTCTCCAGATCCTAGCAGTGCCACTTCCTCACTGACTGGCTGCTCCTGCAACTCCTCCCAGGAGTCCTCCCCGTAGTCCAGCTGCTCCTCTATTACACTGCTGGCACCAGGTGCTGTGTCGGGCATAAATGAGAACACGCCCTGCACAGTGGAGAGGTTAGCAGTGCAGGACAGAAGGTTGAGCGTGTCAGCTAATCACCTGCTTAGTCAGCCTGCAGTATGCACTATCATGCCCCCCCTTCCTTGAAGCCCCTTGGTGCTAAGCTACTACTGCGCCGTCTTAGCGAAACCGGACCGAGATAATGAACCGAGCATCCAGTGCTCAATGCAGCCAGTTGTCGATGTCTATGCCTTGCCTACTGAGCACCAGCCAGCAGCCATTCTTGCCCCTGAATGCTGCTGCTCGCCGTTGCTGCTTGAGTGCACTGAACAGAGGGTGGATGTCAGCTGGAAACGCCAGTGAAGGCACGTAACAGAGCACCACCAATGGCCTCATTTGCAGTGCTGTGAAAACTGCATGAAGCACAAAGGGTGCTGTAGGTGTAATGATGATGGCTGTAGCGCCGTGCTGTACAGGCCCGCAGCCCACAGTGAACGGTCGCCCAGCAAAAACCTGCTGCCACTGGGTGTTGAGTGTTAGTGGGTCCACCAGGGCTTGAACCAGGGACATCTGCACTGTAAGCTGCAGCAACTGCACATCTGCCGGTGAGACCCTTGTGGAAGGAACAGCTACTGAACCGCCAGCAACCCTGCTGACCAGCTGTCGTGCGTACGCCACTGCTGCTGCCAGTGACTCTGGTGTAGGAATGCTGGCCCCAGGTGGCAGCACTGCATCCTCCGGCTGCAGGTAGCGCTTGATGCCTGCCATGGTGGCGTGGTGAGAGTCCCCATCTTCGTACACCACTCGGAAGTAGTATGGGCGTGACTCAGCATCCTTGAAGTAGATCCTGCCCCAGTACTTCCTGCCTTTCCCGGTGGCTGGATCCGTGAACGCCTTCAGCACCAGTCGGCCATGCAGCGCATGTGCTGCTTCGTCCCTGCGCTTCATTTGCGCGCCGGGGAATATGTTTGGCCTGGCCTCCCGCTCCTGTAGCTGCTGCCGCTGCTGCTCCCTGCCAGCAGCATCCTGTTCTGTGTAGCCAGCGTCCACACACTCCGGGCACAGCCACACACCGTCAGGCACACTGCTGAGTGGTGGTTGCAAGCAGTAGGTATGGTATCCGCTGTTGCACACGTCACACAGCATGAGCTCGGCCCCGTTGTCGCTGGTGCTGCATACCTCACAGACCACATCATCTGTGTTGTCCACCAGCAGTGGGTCGATGCCGCCGTCGATATCAGGCAAGTGGCAGGGTGCACAGTGAGACATGTGCACCTCAATGGTCCGGCCACAGCGCCCCTGCAGGTGCAGTACCCCAGAGTCCCGCACCTCCAGAACTCGCAGAATGAGGGGTTTGGCCCTGGGCTGTAGCTTGCTTGCCCGGTTAAGCTGCTGAGTGTAGACGTAGTCACCCACCATAAACCTGTGAACGCGTGGCTTGTAGTCAGGCGCACGCAGCTGCAGGTAACGGCGCTGATCCCTGTGCTGTGCAATCGCCAGGTTCTCCAGCGCAATGGGCACCTGCTGCTTTAGCCGCTCCTTACGCTGCAGTAGGTCCTTGACAGCCGCCTCAGCACTGATGTCCAGGGGTGTGCTGACAAGCTCCTTCACTGCAGGTGGAATGACCGGTGGACGTGCATACATGAGTTCGTACGGGCTGTGGCCTGTGCTGGCCTGTGGAGAGCAGCGGTAGCCCAGTGCCAGCCATGCCAAGTCCTCATCCCACTGCTTGACACTGTGCCTTGCCACTGCCATTTTGGTAAGCGCCCGCTTGACGATGTGCACAGCCTTCTCTGCCTGACCATTGGCCTGAGGGTGGTCTGCACTGATGATGGCATGATCGATGAGCGCATCCTCCAGGAGCTTGGCAAACTCGCCCTCAAACTCTGTCCCTGAGTCTGTCACCACCTGCCCTGGTGCTGCAAAGTGTGCCAATACACCGTGCAAGAAGTGGTATGCAGTGGTCTCCGCCTTGTCGTTTTCCATCGGCACCACCACCAGGTACTTGCTGAATGCCTCAACACACACCAGCACATACTTGTTGCCCTTTGCACTCTTGGGTAGTGGCCCAGCTGTGTCCACGTGCCACCTGAAACCCATGCTGCTGATTGGAATGGGGCGCAGCTCCTCCGGCTTGGCGGTGAAGCTGGCATGCACCCTGCTGCAGTGCTCGCAGCGTGACAGCACTGTTGCAACGTCCGCCAGTAACCCATACCACCAGTGCTTACTGAGTAGCATGGCTGAGGTGCGCCGCCTGCCAAAGTGCCCACACATCTCGTGTTGCTGCCGTATGAGACCAGCACGCGCCTGTGGTGGAGGTACCAGCCTGTCGGTGCCATCTGGCATCCTCCTGATCAGCTGCTGGTCCTTGAAGTAGTATGAGCGTGCACGTCGCTTGATACGTGCTGCCTGGCTGGCTGCCAGGTCTTGTGGGAGTTGCCCTGTTCTGATGTACTCCAGGGTCTTATCGTCGGCCCAGATGTCACCTTGGCTCGTAGCCGTAGTGTTCTCCTGGTAGCCAGCTGTCATGGCTAGCTGCTGCTGATAGCCATGTGGGGTTGCAGTTGCCTCTCTGCCAGGCCACTCCTGCGCCAGTTCCCCTTCGTGTGCGCTGAATGCACGTGTCGCCAAGTCAGTAGAGGTAGGCAGGCCCCGCAGGAACCAAGCCTTGGCGATGGCCATGAGCACCTGCAAAGTGTTGGCATCCATGCTTTCACCGAGCAACGCACACCGCTGCGCTTGTGTGAGGCCTGCTGCTGCTGTGCTGCCTGGAAGATAGCCCAGAGCTACCTCTCTCTCCTCTGCTGTTGGCTCGCCCCACTTGACTACAGCAGGCACCGTTGTGTCCAAAACACTGCCAGGCTGGCCAGGCCTGAAGGCGTAGGAGCGTGCGCTGCTGACCAAGGTAGGCCAGGCTGCGCGAGGCTGCCCTGGTGCGTTGCAGGGGTAGAGAGGAGCAGCGTCTGGTCGGTTGACAGGTTGCGCGGTCCTGCCAGGTCCCAAGGCAAGCTGTACGCTGCGTGCGGGTGGCCTCTTGACAAATGCCAAAGCTGCTCGCAGTTGACTGGGCCCAACCAGGTTGGACCAGAAGTTGCGCGCCCGATGTGCAAGGCTGCCAAACTGTGCTGCGTCCAGCACCACAGGTAACCCTAGGCACGCCTTGATTTTATTGAAGTCATGCTGACTGATGCTGCTCAGCCTGTGCTGCTGCAAGAGCACATTCTCCACCAGGTAGGCTGGGGGCTGGTGTGGGAGTAGCTGTTGCAACGCTCCCACTACCCTGACCAGGTCAAACAGCAGTTGAGCCCGATCACCCCGAAGCCCCTGTGACTTGCCTGCTGCAGAGAAGTCTTGACAGGGCCAGCCTCCTACTACCAGCCATTGCTTGACTGGTGCCTCGCTGACAGCCTTGCTGAGCTGCTGTGTGGTGATGTGCCTCACATCCATGGGAAGAATGCTGAAACTGCCAGCCAAAGCATCCTCCGGTAGCTGCTTGGGATACATGCTTTGCAGCACCCTGATCCTGTGTAACGCCGCCCGCTGTGCCATGGGGTTGATGTCGCTGTACAGGTACTGTTTGACTGTGATGCCACTCCTGAGCACCATCTCCAGCCCTGCGCAGATGCCACCAAACGGCTCATAAAGCACGATGCCCTGCTGCAGCGCTGCCGGGAAGAACGTGTCTGCCACAGTAGCCGTGCACAGCCCTTGTGTCTCCCTTACGCCCCAGGGGTCCAATGCACCTGTGTACACTCCTGGCTGGAAGCTGTCCGGTTGGGGCTGTTGTAGCCCTGCCAATGTGACCCACGCCGATGCTGCCTGCTGTAGGTCATGCTGCCGCCAAGCTACTGCTGGGTGTTGTGTGTCCACGCAGCAGCCATCGTCAGCAAAAAGTTGTCCTGCTGTCTCCCCCCCCAGCAATGAGTCGGCGGTTGGGGCGAATGTGTCCACTGCAGACTCGTTGCTGCACAGTAGACAACACAACGCCTCGTGCTCCAGCTGTTCATGACTGTAGCTGTCTGCTGGTTCTGCCGCCAGCGCTGCTGCTGGGCTGTGAAGGATTGGGCAGTCACCAGGTGTTTCCTCATAAGCCATTGCTGCCACTCCAGCTGCTGCTGTTGATTTGCTGCCAATGCCCAGCTCCAGTGCCAGACTGTCATGTGTGTAGACCAGTGGGTCCGTTGTTTTGCAGTCTGGCAGAAGCACAGTGGGCACCCAGTCATGCAGCTCCGTGTCCAACCTGGCTCCAGTGGTGTCTGCCACACAGCTACTGGCTTCCCTGCTAGGCACATCAGCTGGGTTTGACTTGCCTGCCCTGTGCACCAGTGAGAAGCGGTACTCCTGAAGTGCCAGAATCCAACGCATCTGCTGCCCCACTGGTGTCTTCTGTGTCAGCAGCCATAACAGCGCCCGGTGGTCGCTGTGGAGATAGAACTCCCTGGAGTGCAAGTACGGCCTGTACATTTTGACGCCCCACACTGCTGCCATCATCTCGCCTTTCCAGGCGGGATAGTTCTGCTCAGCTGCATTGAGGGACCTGCTGGCACAGGCCACCATGTACTCCGTCCCATCCTCCGCCTCCTGATTCAGCACAGCTGCAATGCCCGTGTTGCTCCAGTCGACATACAGATGAAAACTGCGCCCATCCACAGGCTGCCTGAGCCCCAAACCCTTCTTGCACAGCGCCGTTCGAAGCCCCTCATACGCCTGGTTACAGTCATCACTCCAGATGTACTGCGCACCCTTCTCCATAAGCTTGTAAAGCGGCCTGGCAATGATGGCAAAGTTGGGCACATAGCACCTGTAGTAATTAAACAGGCCAAGGTGGGCCTGCAGGCGCTTGAGGCTGGTGGGTGGCTGCAGTGCCTTGATGCCTGCAATCTTGGCTGGCTCCGGCTTGCACTCCTTGGCTGATACCAGGTGACCCAGGTAAGGCAAGCAGTCTGCACCCACGATTGTCTTGGCAGGGTGCAGGCGCAAGCCCACTGTCTTGAGATGCTGTAGAAGTGTTCTGAAGTTGGTCACCATGTCCTCCCAGGTGTCGCACCACATGATAACGTCATCGACGAACGGCGCCGCACAGTGAGACAAACCAGCTGCTGCCAGCTCCTTCTCCATAACCCGCTGGAAAATTGCCGTGGCGTTCACGTGACCAAAACACAGCCGCGTGTAGGTCAGTCGCTTGCCACTGTCGGGTGCGTGGAAGGCCACGTGCTGCTGCGCCTCTTCGCTCAGGTTGAGCTGCCAAAAGCCCGCTCTAAAGTCCGCCTTGACCAAGAATTTGTGCCCCCTAATTCGCCTAAACAGTTCTTCCGGTAGTGGCAGGCCGTAACTGTCCACCACTGTGTTGCCGTTGACGTTGCGCAGGTCGATGCAGAACCGCTTGTCGGTCCAGCTACCGTCGGGTGCTCGCTTCATAGGCAACGTGATAGCTGAAGCATGCGGACAGGTCGTTGGAATTTCTTTTACGATGCCCGCATCCAGCATCTCCTGCACCTTCTCCTTGGCAAACTTCACCTCCTCTTCTGTGTAGCGTCTGGGTGCGCTCCACATACGTTTGGAGGGATCGATCAGTTTGAAGTCAGCTACGTCCCCTGTGTAGCCAGGCAAGTCCTGCAGACTGTAAGCAAATGCCCCTCGCTCCTCCAACAGCATCTGCACCAGCTGGTCCATTTGTGCAGGCGATGCATCTGGGTGGTTGCCCAAGATCCATTTGCCCTCATCGTGCACTGTCCATCTGGCGTCATGCACATCTTCTGTTGCGCCATCGGGCCCAAGTTGGTCCAGAGCTGCTGGGTCGGCCTGGTACCACTTCACTTGGCCAGAATCATGCTCTGCTGTAGCAGCGAAACCTACTGCAATGCAGGTTGGCAAGCTCCTGCTGCAGCAAGTGCATGTTGAGGTGTGGTGGGACGCCATGTGGCAGGGGAAAGTAGCCAGCTTGCAGTGCTGATCCAGTGGCTGCTGCCCCAATGCTGTTGGTAACCTGCATTGCTGCTGTGGAGCACAGCACTGAGAAGAAACAGAGTAGGCACATCAGCACTGTGCGCGCAGTGATGACCTTGCCAGAGTGACGCACTGTGGCGACCACAGAGACCTTTGTTTGCGGTGCGTCCTGCTCTGCCGTCGGTTGCAAGCCAGGGCCTGGCCTGGGCCCTCTGTTGTGCCGACGCTTGCGTGCGCGCCGTGTGTCGCCAAGGTTGTTAGTGGGCACAGGTTCTGCCACATTATACTCCCTTGCGCGCATGGGGTTGCCTGGGCGCACTGCTGCTCCCGCCATGCTGACCAATCCACGCATGATCTTTGAGGGGTACTTCCTCAGCGGCAAGTCCACAAAGAAGTGGAACATGCCTAGCAGCAGCAGCACCATGTGTGTCGTGATCCAGCTGATGCCCGGCAGCAGCTGACCAGCAGCCTTGGACCAGTCAAAGCCCCATAGCTTGCCTGCTGGCTCCTCCAGTGGCTGCTGTGCTTCTGCCTGCTCCTGCTCCTGCTCCTGCTGTTGCTGCTGCTGCTGCCGCCCCCTGCCCTTGCGGCCGCGCCCACGCCGGCGCCTGCGCTTGTTGTGCTCACCCCCAGTTTGTTGTTGCAGCCAAGCATCTGCTGCACTGCCATGAGGGCTGAAATACTCGATGTCAGCAGTCACTGGGTTGTAAGCATCCACCAGCTCTGGGAGACTGTCGCTGTCACTGCCTGTGCACAGCTCAGGCATAGCGGTTGACCCAGTGGAGCTGCTGCTGTCCAAGTCCTCTTGCACCTGCTGTGGCACACCACCATTCAGGCCCAGGTGGTCCAAGTACCAGCGATCGTTCACTTCAAATGGCCCAGCATCCAGTTCTGTGATAACTCCTGCCTGAAGCAGCCGTTCGAGCTCTGCATTGGCTAGAGTGTTCTCCTCTGCAGTAAACGGCCTGTAGTTGATGCCCGGCACTGCTGCTGCTGAGCCCTCAAGCTCCTCTGTGTCCCTGCTGTCCTCCTCCCAGATGGTGGCAGCCGCCATGTTGCCACTGCTGATGCTGCTGTTGCCGTTCTTGACATAGCCACGCACGGGAATGCCGTGTATAATGTCAAGCCTGCCCTGTGCTGCCTTGGGACGGAAGCATAGCATGTTGAGGGCTGGATCCACATACCCAAACACCGGCAGCAGTGTCTTCTTGTCCAAGCACACCTTAAACATGCCACCCGCGTCTCCCTCCAGCACCCAAGCACACGGAACGGGCAGGACTGCTGCCAGTGGGTGTCCCTTGGCAAGTGTGAGAACCAGCGGTCCTGTCCTGCCGATAATCTTCTTGGACGGCAGCCCATCAATGCCCTTGACAGACGGCACCTGATTTGTTCTGAAGATGTAAGTACCCCACTCGCCACAAGCCACCTCAGTGAACAGCAGCAGTGTGGCACCTGAGTCCTGGAACGCCATATCTACTAGCACATCACGCCCATCCGGGGTTGTTAGTGTCAATCCTTCCTGTTTGTTCGTGCCCACCAGGAAGTCCAGCGTCACAGGCATTGACTGGCGTAGGGTGTAATCGATTGCCACTGGCTTGAAGCCATACTGCAGCATGACTGACTCCAGGAGGCGCGGCTGCTTGCCGCCGCTGCTGCAACAGGGGCCACAGCGCCCAGAA